>JAUCBJ010002450.1:0-39110 GCA_032718475.1 Nemertoderma westbladi
AGTTTTCAGAATGTACTACAGTAAATAAAATAATTAATAAAATAGGGAATTTCCGGGAAATGTATAGGAAATTTCCGGAAAAATGTATATAGGAAATTTCCTGACTCACATTTCCTACTAATACTGTATATTTACATCTACTGTACATTCAAGGTATTTGCAATATGTAAATATACTGTATTGAAAAGTTATGGTAATGAAAACGAGAGTAAATGTGACTTTCAGTATAGTAGGCCTATAGACTTTCGAGAAGTGCTCGGTGCCGTATATGCAGTCGAGCCCAGAACCCACAACACTGACCCGGCCCCAGGCCACCCACCATTCTAATTCCGGCCCTCCTGCCTAGCTCTACAGATCTAGAGGTCCACGAGTTGGCAATTTGTATCTCAGTAAGGGAAGTGTAACTGGCTATTATTTTTGGTAGAGTCTGTGATTGGTGATGCGCCCTAGATGTACCGGTGTCACAGGGAAATCACCCCCCCCCCCCCCCCCCCCCCCCTGCTAGAACTTGCTCCCTGGGGCATAATTTCCTAGGAAATTATGTCCCCCCGTACAATTTTTCCTAGGAAATTTAACCCGGGGTGCATTTTCTCCTTAGTAAATCATGCCCCCAAACCCCCTCAGGAAAATTTGCCCCCCTCAAAAGACTGGAAGCTGGTACGATACCGGTAGCCTCTTCCAATCTGCCAACTGGTTATAGTTGGAAGGATACAGTAGTAGATGCGAAGGTACTGAAACTGAGGCACGGTATGTAGAAGAGGGTTCTTGTTACTTTGGTTTGTCTTGTTACCGTTGTTTCAACCGTTTCTAATTGTCATTCTACAGCTGCGTACCGGTACCTACAGTATTTCTTGACTGCCTGATTTTTTTGGTTATACTGTAGAGTGACTACTGATATGATCGTTTATTGTTTCGCTTAGAAAAGCCGGCCTGTGTAACCTGCTTCTTTCCCTAAATTGGTAAAGTAGCCGTTTATTGTTTTGGTTAGAAAAGCCTGCCTCTGTAACATGCTCCTTTCCTTCAATTGGTTTATGACGTGTGTTACTTATTTATGAAAAAAAATGTTTATGAAAAAACAATTGTAAAGTGTTTCATAAAATAAGCGGTATAGGCCCTACAGTATATAAAAGTGTTTCATACAACGGTCCCCAAAGTAATGGTTGGTGTTGGTTTGGTAGTTTGGTATGGAGTCTCGTTCATAGGCAGATAGGCTGGGTTCAATTATGCATACAATCTCAGATCAGACAGTCTTCAATAAAAAGTTTAATTCAGGAGGGGGGCATATTTTCCTGTTACACCGGGTACGGGTAGGCCCTACGGGTACGGGTACGGGTAGGCCCTACGGGTACGGGTAGGCCCTACGGGTACGGGTGTACAGGTACGCGTACGGGTGGTACGGGTATGGGTGGTACGGGTACGGTACGGGTATGGGTACAGGTACGGATACGGGTACAAACCCATCTATGAATGCAATGGCTGAACATTATTGAATCGCTGAGCGGCACACAGTAACCTCGTAACATTGCAGTGGAGCAGCAAACGAAAAATATACGAAAATATAAAAAGTGCTACAGTTACAGTTGGAAATCGCTTCCTACAAAATGGATTCACTTATTGTTTTAATTTTATACTGTAACTAAATACATAGCTTAATTGCACTTTGATCAGAGTTAATTTATATAATTGATTATTTTCCATAAAGCAGTTAAAATTTATGAGGCATTGATATATTGTTACACAAACAATCCCTCTTGTGCTGCTACAGTGTGTACGAAAGCTACGTTAACGAAACTTATAATAGTGGGAGCGGCCACACGAGAATCAAATCATAGAATAATGTTGGATTGCAGGCTGGTTTGGTTATAAATAAAATATAATTTGAATGGCAATGAAAATTACTGACTGACTTACTGTATGCCTCGAAATTGGGTGAGAATTACTACAGTACTAAGCCATCCAATTATGTTGCGCCCAATCAATATTATTATTCATCTTATGATTTACGATGGTGTTAGGGGCATAGGGAGGTGTGGTTGACTTCGCTGGCAATTATTGTGGAAGAGCTACGCATCAGGTATGAAATACACTACAAGGTAATAATGTTTGACTAAACAGTACAGGAGGCCTACAGTAGTATAATGACATCTGAAGTAAATTGACAACTTCGAATTTCTTGCACTGTGGCGCAACATATGTTCAGTGGCGTAGCCAGGATTGCGGGAAGGGGAGGAATAGAAAACTGTGAACTATGCAAGGAGACAAATTGCCGAGCGATGCGAGCGAAATTTTGTTTTGAGTTATTTAACGTTTAAAATTTAAATCTACATACAGTATGTATTTATTGAGGGGCCTTCTCATAAATTACGTCACGGCCAATATAATGGGGAGGGGAGGGGTCGGTGAGTTTGTGACGAACCCTGTGAGCAGTACAGATAGTGGCTTTGATTGCAAGTGATAAATATGATCTTCAGCACAAATTGACCGCAAGTGAAATAAAGTTTCATTTAATGTTTTGGTTATAAAATTTCGACACAGTAACCTGCTCCTTGCTCTTAGCGATCTTATACATAGAATATTCTTCATTATTTAAAGGCTTTATACTTTAGGCCATCCCCGACGGGAGGGGGAGACAATGAAGGAAAAAGAGGAATGAAAAGTGTCAAGGGTATAGTCCTAGCTCAACCCTTTATTACTCCTTTAGAAGTGCAGTAGGTACAGCACTTTGCTGGGATTCAAACATTTCATTTTGGGCAATTATTGGTCGCTGAGATAATAAGAAATTGCTGGGAATGATAATTATGATAATATATATAAGCGCTATTAAAGCGCCACTCATTTTTTATAATTCGTATAATGTGTTCAGGTTTTCTTGTCAATAAGGGGGGAATCAATCCCTGGATCATAACCCCCCCCCCCCCCCCCTTCAGGTTACGCCACTGGCTATATTATAATTAAGTTTGGATTGAAGTTTCGCTACACTACGTCCGCTTCGCGGAACTCCGCTGCGCTCCACTACAGCCCTCTGGCATGATTCCCCATACCTCCCGACTTTTTATGTGGGATTGTTTTAATTAAATGTTCTAGAAAAAACTGTTCTATAACAAAAATATTTATCAATATTGATAACTAACGCGTGTTCTATAATATTTATTAAAAAAAGGTAGAAAAAACGTGCTAGTATAAAAAATAAAAAATGTGTATTATTATTTATCAGTTGTATTATTACATATTTATCAAAATTGATAATTAGTTAATAGACTAGAACTAGAACAATTAGCTAATCTGCTAGCTATTATTTCAAAAATTATCGTTGGAGTGTTTGAGTTTGGATAATCTGTGCTATAGGACTATTGTCATTTATTAACGTTGAATATCATTAGTAACTAAATAATTGTTATTTAATGTAGCTACTGTAGTATGTTTAATGTTAGCTAGAGTTTTTCAATGGTAGATAGTGTTTCTGAAAAACATGTTTTTAATATTTTTGGGTGATTTTTGTTACCGTATTGATTTATGTTGAGAAACACTATTTGTTCCATAGAACATTAGCTAATTACTAATTTATTGTTATAACAATATTGTTATTATTGTTATTGTTTTAAGGGCGGGGTAGCTCATTTGGTTGAGCGCCGGGCCTGCAATCTATTGGTTGTAGGTTCAGCCCCGCCAGGGTCCACTCAGCCTTTCATCCACTGGGGTCGATAAAATGAGTACCAGTTAATTAACTGGGAGCAAATCTTGGGATAGGAGTAGCGCCCACCCCTACCCTCGGGTAGCAGCTATCGAAAGAGGAGCCTTCGGGTCGCCTCCGGCTTCGGCCGACTGTTTGCTTTTGCTTGCTTGTTATTTCAACTAGTTCCTTACTCCTCCCCACTAAATGTCAGTGGGGATGATTAATTGTACAGTAGGCAGTACATTAGTAATGCGGAGGTCCGGCCACTAGAGGCCAGTGGAATTACTGGACACAATCGGCCTCACAGGCGTCAGTTAACTCCTGACCGGCTGCCTGTCTCACCCCCTACTGGAGAGAGAGCGGCAAACAATTCGTTGAGTCCCTTTCCTGATGACCTTTCTGGCCCAAACCCTGGGTCACCAGGGAGGCCAGATTGTGATGGGGAGAGGGATTCTGGAGTTGGAGGCTACTCTCATGTTCCACCCCGACCAACAAAGCCTTTGGTGAATCTGAGGCAAGTCACTAGACTAGCCTCAGTAAACACCCTAACACTCGGGTCCCCAATGCGACAAGGTGAGCTGACTGCCTTGGCAGATAAGCTTTCTCTTAGCGCAGTGGGTGTTCAAGAGCACCGAATGCAGACTGGACAGACTGATGAGGTTCTGATTAAGGACATGGGGGCGGTTGGCGACTCGCCCTCGCGTCAGCAGATGATAGTGGCAATGGTGGAATTGGTCTATTGATGAATCCAACTGCACATGCAGCATTGGACAAAATAGACCAAATCTCTAACCGCATCATCCGTTGCCACTTCTCATGCTCTGGAAGACTGGCTAAGAAGTTTCCTAAGGTGGTTCTGATTGTGTGCTACTCTCCAACTAGTGTTGCCCCTGTAGAGGAGGTGGAAAATTTCTACCACAATCTACAAGCAGCTACTGATGGAGTGGATCAGCATGCATTCTTAACATTCCTGGGAGACTTTAATGCAAGTCTGCATCAATCACCTACATCGCCCTGGGTCTATAGCAATAGTGTTAACCGAAATTCTGTCCATCTTCAGGATTTTATCTCTGGAAATGGATTGTTTTCGGCTGGAACCCAGTTCAAGAAGCGAACTGGAAAGCTATGGACTCATAGTGGACCCAGTGGTCACAAGTCCCAGATAGACCATATTCTGTTTCGTAGGAAATACAGGAGCTCTATACAAGACTGTAATGCATTTACACTTCGACCCTTCTCCAGTGATCATCGCCTTATTGTGGCCAAGGTAAGACTTAGTCTGCGTGCTAGCAGAACAACGAAATCTGCCTTGCCGCGGCATGACTGGTCCTCTCTGTTGCAACAGCCAAGTTTGAGATCCAGCTTCACACTACAGCTGAGCAACAGGTAGGAGGCTCTTGCCTCTGAGGCGGCAGATCACTGTGAGGGCTATACTGCCTTTACAGAAGCAGTTAAGTTAGCAGCTGCAGAAACAGTTCCTGTATACCCTCGAAACAGAAAAAGGGCCCCCTGGACTGACAACAAAATTCAGAAGTGCCGAAATGACCTTCATAAGGCGCAGAAAGAGTCCCGACTCAAACAGACTACAGCGGCCAAGAATGCAGTTAAGGCTGCATCTAGGTCCCTGAACAGGCAGTACTCTGTTAATCTACAGGAGCTAATAAACCAACAGGTTGATGCCATCAATGATGCTGACGACAGCAGGCAATCATCCCAGGCATGGAAATCAATCAATCTGCTTACTGGGCGGAAAAGCCAACCAACCACCAAGGTTAAGGCTGAATCACCAGCCGATCGCCTCAATGGTTGGAAAGCCCACTTTGAAAAGCTCCTCAATAATGACAGGGTATTGCCTGATAACTTTATAGAAGTAAAAGTGTCTGAGTCTGTACTCCCAGATATTCCCATTGGCGATATCTCCTTTGCAGAAGTGAAGGCTGCTGCAAAGAATCCAATCGTGCCAGTGGAGTAGATGGTGTTAAAATACCTGAGTGTTTAAAGCTCATCTATCCCATCATAGTAGACAATTATGTACCGAACAACAAGAGTCCCCACAAGAAATGAAAACAAATAAGTTGGTGCCAGTTCCCAAGAAGGGCAACCTAACACTCTATGGTTCTTTTCGGGGAATCTCATTGATCTCGATTGCTGCAAAGCTATACAATAGGATTCTATTAAATCGCATCAGGGATCCCATTGAGAGACTGCTCCGTGGAAATCAGAATGGGTTCCGTAAAGGTCGTGGGACCATGGAGCCCATTTTGGCACCAGGATAATTGAAGAATTATCAAAAAAGAAAGACAGGCATCTGGCTGTTATCTTTGTTGACTTCTTCAAGGCCTTTGATTCAGTCTCTCGCTCACGTATGTTCAGCATACTTTCATTATATGGGATTCCTGATGAAATTACTGCAGCAATCAGATCAGTATACGATGGTTCGACAACATTTGTGTCTACTGTTGACGGTGACACAGAACCATTTGAAGTGTTATGGGGCGTCCTCCAAGGAGACACACTTGCACCATTCTTGTTCATTGTTGTGGTTGACTATGTTCTACGCATGTCCTTAGATCATCATAATGATGATGGGGTGATGATAACTCCACCTACTCGCTCCAGAAGTCGAGTAAATCCTGCCAAGTACCTAACTGATCTAGACTTTGCTGATGACTTAGGAGTACTCTCAGAATCATTAGAGGGAGCCCAACGGCTCCTCAGCTCATTAGAACATGCTGCTTCTAGTGTTGGTCTTTTTATTAACTCCAGAAAGTCCAAAATTCTGATCGTTAACTTTGAAAGTCCTCAGCAAGTCTCTGATCGGATGAACATAAGCTCAAAGGATGGTATGCTTGAGCATGTGGACGACTTCTGTAACCTGGGATCATGGATCCGGAAGTCAGGTGAGGAGCTTCGAATACGTAAGGGAAAGGCATGGGCAGCCTTGAATAGGCTTTCCAGGATTTGGAAGTCACCGAGAATTAATCGGAAACTTAAGGTCCGATTATTTAGAGCAGCAGTAGTTCCAGTACTCCTCTACGGGAGTCCATGCTGGGCTCTAACTGCTGAGGACACCAAATCTCTGGATGGCACATTCACAAGAATGCTACGCCGGGTTCATTGTATCAAGTACAATGCACACATCTCCAACCAGACACTATATAACATTGGAGGTGTCTCATTGGTTCCCCCAAGCTTGACACTAGAACAAAATCGCCTCCGCTTTGCAGGACATTGCTTTCGCCGTGAGGACCAGCCAGTGCATAATCTTGTACTTTGGCAGCCTCATGGAGTGAATAAGCATGGTGGACAGCCCATAACTTTCTTGAGACGCATCTTAAAGGACACTGGCCTTAAAGATGCGGATGATCTAGCAAATGTCATGGGTGATAGGGAGTTGTGGCGGTGCAATTTTGTTGACAAGCCGGCACAGCATTCTTAAAAATGCAGCTGCAATGCAGCATGCCGACTAGTAGTAGTAGTAGTACATTAGACCCCTGTGGGGAATGGCGGCACCAGATTATCCAGGAACAACACCCATCCACTTAGTACGCGATGCCCTGAAGAAGGGACAAGTCGCCCTCAATCCTAGTAGTTTTATTTAAACAATCTTTTTATATTTGTTATAGAGAACATTAATTATTATAAATGTTATTTTCAAGGCAGCCTAAACGCCGCTGTTTAGACAGGAAACAATTTACGAAATAAATACTAGAATTAAATAAAAGAAAATAAGTCAATAAATATTTGATCTGAACATTAGTTTTATATTTAGGCCTAATAAATAGCTAAGTCGACATTGAAAAATTTCGTGTGGCAAAAAAGTAGCAAAATCTAAATAGTACAAAAATTAACTGAAATTAAAAAGTGCTAAAAAATACTACCAAGTTTAAAATTAGTACAACTAGCTGCAATGAAAAAGATACGAGTGTGATTTGGCGTCTTCTATAAATTTAACTGAGGTTTGAGTATCGAAACATCAGTTCGACTCAGACTCACTCACCGGAGGCACCAGGGCTGTGGCGTTGGTTTTCCTCACAAAACCACAGCTAAATAGAATAAAGGGCTGAATAAAGACACTATATTCCAAGACATGGTGTATACAACAATTTTTTAATACTTTTTTCTGCGAGATTTTGCATTTTTTTTACTATGAAAATGTTCTACAACATGTTAGTTATGAATATGAACAACAAATAATATGTTCTAGAGCAAATAAATATATTTTATTATAGAACATATTTTTTAAAAATACTGTGATATATAAAAATTTATATTATGTGATCGTTATATAAACCTTTCTCAACACTACATCATCAACTACTGTATATCAAATCATTATACTGTAATATCAACAACATACAATATGAACACCGTGAACACTAATTAACATAAAATAAATAGACCTCTTTAATCCAAAATGTTTCCTTGAGATAAATAAAAACAATACGCATCATTATTTACAACTTTCATTAATTGATGGGTGGACCTGGGCTCAACGCCAGCAAGGCTACGGCGTTTAAACGAATAGCCAATGAGTTGGAGGAGATAACCAAAGACCCACCTGGGGGATGCAGTGCGGGACCAGTGACGGACGACGATTTAATGTTATGGCACGGCACGGTGATTGGGCCCGACGATACTCCCTATGCTAACGGGATATTTCGATTAAAGATACAGTTCCCTGATCAATACCCGATGAAACCTCCGAAAATTCGTTTTCTTACTAAGATATTCCACTGCAATGTCTCTACAGATTCCGGGATGATTTGTCTGGACATTCTAGATGAGGCATGGAACCCCATTCTGACGATCAGTAAGATGCTACTCTCTATTTTGTCTCTGTTTACGGACCCCAACACGGATGACCCGTTGGAACCCGATATCGCGTATCTGTTCATCTCGGATCGGACTGCGCACGACGCGGAGGCGCGTGTCTGGACGTTGATGTACGCCAAGGGCACGACCGGTACAGGGCAAGGCGACGATGGGGACCTCTTGCATACATCTGGCGATGATTCGGACGACAGCAGCGGCAGTACCGGTGTCTATAGGATCGCCGAAAGGAGAAGCGTCAGTGATATTCGGACAGAGTTTGATGACGTGGATAACGATGAAGTTGAGGAGACCACAGAAGGAAGGTTAGTTTTCTTAAAGAGTTACAAATACATATAACACAATGTAATAAATAAATATTACGAGAAACACATAGCAAAAACTGTGATTTACAAAAAATACGGCGATTTACATATGTACTTTGCAGTATAGCTTTAAAGAAAATCGTATAGAACTCAATATAGGTCCGTTTCCGCGCAGCTTTTTTTTGAGCTTCATCTTCATATCAAGCTTTTTTTTGTTAAAACAATTTCTAGAAATTAATTGCTTCAAGATGAATCTGAGAATTTTCGAATTCTAAAACCTAAAATATAGAATAAAGCTCCAAAAAAGCTTGAAAAAAAGCTTGAAAAAAGCTAAAAAAAAAGCTGGGCGAATATCATAATTATCTAATTCTAGAACATTCATATTACATCTTAATTTTAACTGAACGTTAGAAAAGACATATCTAGCTTAAAAAAAAAGCTTGAAAAAAGCTCAAAAAAAGCTAGAAAAACAGCTCAAAAAAAGCTCAGAATACCTCACATAAAAAAGCAGCGCGGAAACGGGCCTTATGTGTAATAATTATGTTTGATTGTCGGTGTGAAAAAAAATAGAGGCAAGAAATACGGGAGGATGGTAAATATTAAAGGGAGGATGGTAAATATTAAAGGGAGGATGGTAAATATTAAAGGGAGGATGGTAAATACAGTAATAAGGGGGATGGTAAATAATAAATGTGGCTGGTAAATAATAAAGGGGATATTTAATTCTAATTACAGAAGTTACGTAAAATTCCGACCGGGACAATTGCGACCGGGAATTTTGCAACCCGGACAATTCCGACCCGGAGAATTCTGTAACATGAAAAAATATGACATTTTGAAATAGGTCGCAATTGTCCAGATTCCTTTTAATAAAAAGGAATATTATAGTGATAGAAATAACAGTTATACTGTACAACATTATCAGGGCCGTCTTAACACTTATTTGATGGGCCTCTAGGCTAATATTGTAACCAGTATCCAGTATGATCGGTATTATTATAAGGCACACTGGACATTTTTTAATTAATGAAATCCGATAATTTCACCCCATTTTC
The DNA here is from genome assembly GCA_032718475.1 of Nemertoderma westbladi. Classification (NCBI taxonomy): domain Eukaryota; kingdom Metazoa; phylum Xenacoelomorpha; order Nemertodermatida; family Nemertodermatidae; genus Nemertoderma; species Nemertoderma westbladi. The sequence continues at coordinate 9,867 of JAUCBJ010002450.1, forward strand.
GACCTTAAATGTAATTTAATACCAAATACTGTGTGCTGGTTGGTTGTTAGGTGTTGACCAATGGCGGCTTGGATGAATCAATTCAGCATCAGCTCAGCAGATCAGTGTACTGGTGTATTACAACAGTACAAGGCATGGTCTGATGGTACAGCCTGAAGAGGTAAGGTTAAAGGAATCGGTCCGGTCAGCCGGTACCATAACACTGCTTACACATTACGGTACCTTCGCGTTACATTGTAGGCATACACTGTACAGTGAATGACTGCCAGGTGTGGAAGCGCTATCGGCGCCCGGTCCCGGATCCACGGCCACGCACTATCCCGCTCGAGGGGTGAGCTGGAGAAGACTGAAGTAAAACTAGGAAACCAGCTGCAGTATATCAGTATATTGTGTATTGAGATACATGAATAACAAATAATGATGTGATAAAATCAGACAATGAAACTAATAACGAACTACCTACAAAACATGACTGACAACCCTACACCGGTAAGTCATCTCAATAACTAAACTGAATGATAACTACTGACTGCGCCCTGCCCCCAGGACTATATCCCTGACAGCTACCGTACAACCAGCTGTTCACACCCTAGGTGCTAACAAGATACTACTATATCATACCTATACGATTCTACATTCAGTAGTATCACATCACACAGGCAAGTGGCGCAGCGCGGCGAGTGTATGTATACAGACAGGTACTGCAGTCCAATGCAGTAACTGCAGTAGGCCTACACTCTGACTGTACTGTCCTAATTTGAGCGCCATCTTGTGGTGTTTTGCCATTATTGGATTACCCCTAACCAATCAACAGAGACAGTATTTGGTATTAAATTACTTTTAGGGTCGAAAATGGGGCGAAATTATCGGATTTTATTAACTAAAAAATGTAAAGTGTGCCTTCTAATAATACCGATCTCACTGGCTGACTGGAAAGCGAGATTTTATTTAAAGTTTTATAATTTCGATGCTTTCGTTAATAATTTCGTCTTTTTCATTATGTTCGGGTTTTATAACTATCCAAAAAAGTACGGGATAAAAGTAAATAATAGAGGAGGAGGGTAACTAATTTATTGTAAATAAAATTTGACTGATTAAATAAAAACATTCCATTCCAGTGATACTGATAACGAGCTGCAGTTTGTTCCCGCTCCTAGAAGTGTGGTCTATTACGAGTCCATGGATGATGATTCCATTTCTAGTGATTGTCAGGCGGAGGACAATGTGGCAGAAACAGATAGTGTAAGGAACGATAAGATAGACTTACTCGATACCCCAAATGTATTAATAAATGAGGTTAATAATAAAGAAGAAAAGGATGATGGAGACGATGATGACGATATGTCTATTAGTAGTGATGAATTCGAGGAAATGGAGGAAAATATAGAAGAGGAAGAAGATCAGAACTCAGATGAAGAGAGTGAAGATGAAGAAATGGATTACGAGGTTGATGATGATAGTAGTGAAGATGATATCATTGATTAATACATTATCAAAATCTTTGAGTATTTCCTGATATGATTACTATGCATCTTCAAAATCGCACCAGAGGCAGAAATGGTGCATACTGCAACATTTATATCACAATCACCAATCACGTATTATTTAAATGTACAGTAGGGATATATCTTTTTACAGAACACAGCAGAACACAGTAGAACACAGCAGAACACAATAGAATACAGGCGGAACATAGGCGAACACAGCTGTAATTAAAATCTACACCAAAAAATAACACACTTGGGAAAGTACCGGATTTAATCATACAACTGTAAGATGTCAATTACATATTTAAATTAAATGGCGGTTTTCCATATCCTCCAAAATAAATTACTTCTCATTATCCTGTAACCATGGAGAGTTGGTTAGTTCTACAGCAGTACAGTACCGCTAGCTGAGTAGGCCTACATCAGTACATTGGTAATACTGTAATATACTCTACACTGTCAGACCTGCAGACCGTGCCCGGTAATTGCACATCGGTCAGTTAGTACCAATATTCCGTATCATATCCACTTCTAGGAAGCCTACATCTGTCTGCCTGTACAATGTACAGTCTGTACATGTCTCTACAGCACTAGGCCTACTGTAGTACTGGAACAGGCTGACAGGCAGACTGCTGGACTAGTAACAGGTACAGGCCTAACCGAACAGCTGATCGGGCAACTCTGATCAGGTGTCAGGTAATTTATTTTGGAGGATATGGAAAACCGCCATTTAATTTAAATATGTAATTCAGTAATTGGCATCTTACAGTTGTATGATTAAGTCCGGTACTTTCCCAAGTCTGCAAGTGTGTTATTTTTTGGTGTAGATTTTAATTACAGCTGTGTTCGCCTATGTTACGCCTGTATTCTATTGTGTTCTGCTGTGTTCTACTGTGTTCTGCTGTGTTCTGTAAAAAGAACTATCCGTACAGTAGCTTACTTGTACATAAATAATATATAGTTGAAACGAAGGCGGAAAATTGAAAATGAAACAGATTAATAAATAATAAATAAATAAATATACCGGTATATAAATAATAAATAAATAAATATACCGGTATATAAATAATAAATAAATAAATATACCGGTATATAAATAATAAATAAATATAAAATATACAATAAATAATAAACGATGTTGTTACTACCAATTGAGGCCAGGTTGTAATTCATGCATGAGCGCGCCAGGTTGGAATTCATGCATGAGCGCGCAGGTACGCTTTGTTGTTTTGAAATCACCGCGCACCTGAAATTGGCTCGTCGCGCACCTCATCATATGTCATAATCCAAACAAAATCGCGCAGCTCATGTCATGCATATCTCAAAAAATTGCACAGTTCATAAGAACAATTTTACATTCCTATTTTACAAGTTTGAGCGTTTTAAGCTTATCTTTACGTCTGTCTGTCTGTACGTTGAATCTAGGCTTACATAATAAATGTAATTTTTGCAACATCAAAATTGTTAATATTAAAAATTATTTTTTTAATCCACTACTATGGTGGCCCATCGGGCTCACTGCTTTTATAACAGAAAATATTATTTTAGATTACAAACAAAACATCTGAACATGTACCGGTAATTTCAAAAAAACGAATATTGAAATAGGTACCAGTCTGCCAATAATACTTTGTATAGGCCTACCTAACAATTAGGCTTAAACATACAGTTGGCTTATAATTAAGTCATACTTATAATACATTGTTACTTTCTGACTTTACCTGTTTACCAACGTAACATCGGCATAGCATAGACCTAATAACAATACAACAATAGAGTACTGTAGTTAAAATAAATAGACAAATTCAGCTCCGGTTGCCGCCTTGCCGGTATTACAGTATTATGCTGAAGTGATTTGACTGTTTGAAGAATTGGAAATGAGAAACTAATGCGAGCGCAGCGAGCGAAATTTTTTTGTGTATTTTCGTGATTTCAATTAATTTGTGGTGCGCATCAGAGGCAGAGCTGCGCGCTGAGGCGCAACGCGCACCTGTCTCACACCCGAACGCGCACCTGTCTCACCCAAACGCGCAACGCGCATCTGGTTTGCGGTCATTCGCGCAGGTACGCGTCCGAGTTTTGCAGCATGAATTCCAACCTGGTGAGCGCGCAGGTACGCTTTGCTGTTTTGAAATCACCGCGCACCTGAAATTGGCTCGTCGCGCACCTCATCATATGTCATAATCCAAACAAAATCGCGCAGCTCATGTCATGCATATCTCAAAAAATCGCACAGTTCATAAGAACAATTTTACATTCCTATTTTACAAGTTTGAGCGTTTTAAGCCTATCTTTACGTCTGTCTGTCTGTACGTTGAATCTAGGCTTACATAATAAATGTAATTTTTGCAACATCAAAATTGTTTATATTAAAAAATATTTTTTTAATCCACTACTATGGTGGCCCATCGGGCTCACTGCTTTTATAACAGAAAATATTATTTTAGATTACAAACAAAACATGTACCGGTAATTTCAAAAAAACGAATATTGAAATAGGTACCAGTCTGCCAATAATACTTTGTATAGGCCTACCTAACAATTAGGCTTAAACATACAGTTGGCTTATAATTAAGTCATACTTATAATACATTGTTACTTTCTGACTTTACCTGTTTACTAACGTAACATCGGCATAGCATAGACCTAATAACAATACAACAATAGAGTAGGTACCGGTACTGTAGTTAAAATAAATAGACAAATTCAGCTCCGGTTGCCGGTATTACAGTATTATGGTGAAATGATTTGACTGTTTGAAGAATTGGAAATGAGAAACTAATGCGAGCGCAGCGAGCGAAATTTTTTTGTGTATTTTCGTGATTTCAATTAATTTGTGGTGCGCATCAGAGGCAGAGCTGCGCGCTGAGGCGCAACGCGCACCTGTCTCACACCCGAACGCGCACCTGTCTCACCCAAACGCGCAACGCGCATCTGGTTTGCGGTCATTCGCGCAGGTACGCGTCCGAGTTTTGCAGCATGAATTCCAACCTGGAATTGAGGGAAAGGAACAGGTTACAGAGGCAGGCTTTTCAAACCAAAACAATGAACGATATTGTTACCTATTGAAAATTGGTATTGTACTGTTGTATACAGTAGCCTGATAGTATAACTACTGGTTACTGCCCCTATTAAGTTTTATTTTTGTATTGTATTGTATTGCATTTGCACTCCAAATCATAAAATATAAAATTAATTCAATAATAAAAACGTAACACACTGTTACTCGTTAGGCAGAAAAATATAGGCCTAGTGGAGGGAGAAACCACCAAGGCATATAGCGCCTACTGGTGGCAAAAAGTTATCGGGTGCTGACTTATGTCTAAAAATATTTAAAAGATAAAATAAATTAAAAATCAACACTAAAATTATCATAATTATAATTAAAAACTTAATACTATATTGTACCAAACCTGAACTGTACTGTAACAGTTAAATAAAATTTTAACACGTTAAATAAAATTGTACAAATAGCTAACATATATTTCGTTTATGGAGCGAAGCGGTTGAATAAAAATGTGCACTCAAAGCAAAGCATACTATAAGTTGTAGAGTTACAGCCAAAATATGTCCGGAAATATAATCGCAGCCTGTCTGCCTGTGAAGAACAAATAGGCCCTACCACCTACTGGCTGGTGCTGCACGGACACTTTCTGGCTGTAAATATGTGGACAATTTTTGGCTGAGTTCCAGCCAGAAAGTGACCAGTGTTCCTAACTGCAGTATCTTGTACCGGTACTTGTCAGCTTGTAGCATGTCTGGCATGTAGCGTCTGAACGTAGCAGTGTAGGTACGAGGTCTGGAGCCTGGAGGTAGGGCGAGCATCTAATAAAGTAGGCCTACTGGAGTATTCCAGTTTTCCAACTACCGGTACCGGCTGACCGGTAGAGAGTCAGTGTAGGCCTAAACCTGACAGCCTTTGTGTCCATTGTCAGACAGAAGCCATGTCTGAAAAGGATAACGGTGCGCATTGTAAAAATATGAATAAAGTGGAGGCGGAGGTTGACCCTCTTGCTCTTCCGCATCCGAACTTCGCGAAGAAGAAACGTCGACCGATACGCCAACGACGTCAATCGTCGTCAGATTCCGAGTCGGACCACGAACTGCAGTTGAACGTCGAGTTGGCGTTAGAACTGAAACACAGTCGGGAGCGTTCTAGCGGCGTGTCCGCGACTAGTCTCGCATTCGGTGAGGGCAGAAGCGCGACCGTAACCGACAGCGATCCATGGCGGTTGGCGAGCGGCGGAGGATTGGCGGATATGGCAGGAGTGAAGGACAGAAACCGAGAGCGGACAGAAGACGTGGACGTCACCGATATAGGGACATCGTTCTCCGCTGAAACCAACAAACGCGACGAAGATTCCGAGATGCAGAAATACATAGAGGAGGAACTGAAGAAGCGAAAAGGGACAGCGGAAGAGCGGGATGAGAAATTGAGGAGTTCGGAGGACTCATTGTATGAACTTCCCGCTCATCTAAAGGTCGGATCCGGTAAGAAGAGTGAAGATATGTTGAGTAACCAGATGCTACAGGGCATCCCAGAGATCGAACTCGGAGTCGAAGCAAAAATACGGAACATTGAAGCAACAGAAAAGGCCAAACTCCGGCTGCTACGGGAGAAATCCGCGGCGAAACTCAAGAAGAGTGACAGTTTCATACCGGTTAACTTCGCGGTGAACTTTGTACAGCACAACCGCTACGATATGCAGCAGCCCGAGTTTATAGAGCGAGATAAACCCCGAACACCAGCGGCGACACCGGTTCCTGTTGTCGGAGGCAACTTTGTGGTCCCCGAGTCCACTGACCCGGGGAAACGGCCCCACACCATCAGCCACAGACGTCCACACTCGGCCAAGGCTACCGACGACTATCACTTTGAGAAGTTCAAGAAACACAAACGCTTTTAGAATATTTATAACTAGCCAGAGATCCATAGGTCTGCAATCTGTATAGTTTTTATATTGTTCCACATTTCAACAATGTTCCTCCAATAAGCAATATTGCCATGTGAAGCGCACATATAAATAGTTTGAGACCTTGACTTTAAATAGTCAGTATATTAACTACCGACGGTATTGTTTAAATTAAATTCTGCAGGCGATATGGACTAACGTTTTCACGCACGTCCTATCAATAAAAAATTTGGTGCGTGAAAAGTTCATTTTGTCACTTGAATGAGGTGCTGTTGCTATTTTGTAGAACGTAAATATTGAAGTTTAATTTCGATGAATTTATGACACTATTTTATATATCGATGATTTTATCTGGAACCAAGATATATATAGAATAACAATAAATTGTTGTTGAATGCGATTTTAAATCAAATTGGATGGTTTATTATTGGCTTCGGAATGAGTTCTACAGCCAATTGTGTATAATTAATCACTGCGTAGAATTACAAAATCTTAGATTTTATTGATTGATTTATTAATTTATATCTAGAGATCTATAGCAACCAGTATAGTAAATGTCGAAAGTAGGACAAGTATATACCCCTTTGGAAAAACTGTCCTGTGGCATTTTGTTTGGGGATAAATAATTTGTCCTCCGGGGCAATTAATTAATTGCCTTGCATTTCTGTAAAGGTATTATTATGGAAATTGATTATTTAATAAGGTACCGGTACATCTTTTAGTTAAACATTAGTATAATAATATTATTAATGATGATAGTATTGATGACCATGATGGTGTTATTATGTCTAAACCTGAGGACTTAGACGACGTGGTGGATCCTATGAACGAGTCTTTAGAAAGAACAGGTTGCGTCCAAGAAGAATACCAGTTGAAGTGTTGTTTCGGTACCCATAGAGATTGGAGACTCTGTGCTTTGGAACTGAAGAAGTTACGCGAGTGCATGAATATATACCAACAGAAAAGAATCTTACAAATTAAAAAGGAAAAACTCGATTATATCAACTCTAAACTTTAAAATAAATTACTTTAGTATTGTTGTTACCATGGAGTTTGGTGTGTTCCATATAGTGCTGGTTGTGGGTCTGGCACTTCTCTCTCACACTGCGTTCTCCGCAGCCCAACACAGAGCATACGTGCGTCTCTCTGAGCAGGAGTTTACCGTTCTCCCCCTGGACATTATCATCGAGGCCCTCGCCGGTTTCCTGCTCGCCTGCCTCGGGGTCGTCAATATCTCCGGGAAGTTCAAAAGGATCTCGGCCACCGCCGAGTTGGAGGAGAAAACCTTTGAGACCATAGACAATCGTTCCTCTTTCTACGTGTTCAACCACAGAGGAAAGAATTTGTTCGGACATTCGCGTTTACGTAACAACTAACAGTGAGCTGTACTACAGTACGAACTGGTACTATTAACGTGCGACACAACAGCTAAACTCTATACCTGTAGTTCAAGTACCTCTATATACATAATTAAATAGGGGAGGGGGGAGGGGGGGGGGGGGGGGGTCACGAAGAAACCAGGGTCTCAACAGTTGAATTGCCACTTTGAGCCGCATTCAAAGTCAGTTATTGGAGATACGATTTATATAGTGAAATGTTATATTTACCAATTTTCCATTGTTAATCTTGTTTAATTTCCCGGTATTGTTCATATCCTCATATGTACCTTTTTTCCTTTTTTTTAATGTTGTGTTAGTGGGTAAACGTCTTTCTTAGCCATGAATTTTTATTTAACAATACAAAGAATATGGAAATCATTACTGTTACTCTGTTATTCCAATATTCGAATTTATTTATACTGTATTTAAGTAAGATGTACCCTCTAGTGATCACAGAGCATGGTCTCATAGTGTACTATTAATAGAGTGTTTATGCTTTGTCACTATACCCTTTTTTGAGTATTGTGTGCCATTTCGGAATGTCGTCTAATTGACAAGGGTGATGATAACATTAGTGGTGCATCGTCAATACTCAATACTACATCCGGTAACAGGAAAGTGTTGGCCATTGTTCTTACCAGAGTTAGAAGTTTTGGTAGAATCATTCCCAGAGTTTAGTAAGTACGGCCAGGATGAGTTGCTAGATCAAGATCACTGTGCATCCCCCAGATATTCCAATAAAACGTTAGACCAGGAATTGGGATGTCCAGTTCCAGTCTTGTTTACAAACTCACATACAAATATAGTTACTGGTATCTATGTAAAATAAAGTCGAATGCTTAAAGTATGGTTACGAAAGTTTTATTTCGGTTATTTATGTCACAATTCATACACCTACAGTACAGTAAGTTTGAATGGTGTTTTTCGTATGAAGCGTGTCTGAGTGATGAATGATAATAAACACGTTGCTTTCCGAAGAACATAAAAACGGAAAATGATACTGTCGTTAATTCTTTGAATTATTCCACATACACAGTGCGTTTTAACCAACTTTTAGTCGAAAAAAAATACCCATCTCCAATTTTTTTTCATAACAACCACATCTACTATAGTTATTTCAGAAAAAAAAATTTTAAAAAATTTGACCGGGCTATTGCATTTTAATCAACAATTATAAATTATTAAGTTATTATAATTATATTAATAATATTATAAAACTTTAAAAAGATTACCCATTCCAAATTTCGATTTATTTGCAGTCTACATGATGTTTTAGTTTAAATTTAGCTTGAATTAACAATTTTCTTCGGGCTATTGGCCTTTAATACACAATAATTAAATGGATCATATTGAAATTATGTTGCCGCAAACAGAATAATTTTAAATTCCGCCTAAAATATTACTTCTATTGATCCATTAGCACCATTCGAACCGCAATCATCGATTTAGTTGGAGTCGATCTTCATCAATCTTGCCCCCACCATTATCGGTCTGGTTGCGGGGGAATATAATATTAATAATCTTAACTCTTAACTTAATGATATTTGATATTACCCTTTTATTTTATACTTCCACTGCACACAGCTGCCGTTAACATTCTTCCTAATTCAAGACAAAGCTCATTAATTAAGGCAGTAGTGTGTCGCCTTAACCCCCATGGCGGTCGGTTAGTGTGCTTCGTTTACATATCCTGACCTCCTAAGCGGCAGTCTGCCGTCTTTAAGCGAAAATATCTGATAACTATGTTATACCTTCTGGGATAGAAAAATGGACTCCATAATAGAAAAGTAAATTTAATATTGCTGAAACGACCAATGAATAGGTTTTGTTGTCGTAAAGTCAACAATTCATTATGTGAGTTTTTGAACTCACTGGGAAACCTGTAATAGTCAAGTCATTTCAGCAGGCAGCCCAGTATGTGGATGTGAAAGTGTGGGGCGAGCCGCGAAGCCTTAGCCTGTCTATCTCTCGAGTTGTCTGTCGTCGTTAATTTTTGATCGCTAATAACTACGTTATTCCTTGATGAAATTAAACCAAACTTGTTACGTATGTAGTCCGCCTAAAATGTTTAGAAAGAATCTGAAGTTCGGTCAAAAAACCGTATTTTCAGACTTGAAATTTCCTGGCTGTATGCTATGCCGTCTTTTTAGGGTCATAATTCAGTAAATTATTTTTTCTTTATTAAGTATTAATAGTTCATTAAATATGAATTAATAGTTCAGTATTTTTTAGGTTAGTATTAATTCAGTATTACTGAACTATCAATTCAGTATTACTGAACTATTAATTCAGTGTTACTGAACTATTAATTCAGTATTAATGAACTATTAATTCAGTGTTACTGAACTATTAATTCAGTGTTACTGAACTATTAATTCAGTATTACTGAACTATTAATTCAGTTTATTACTGAACTATTAATTCACTATTAATAATTCAGTATAACTGCAACTATTAATTCAGTGTTACTGAACTATTAATTCAGTGTTACTGAACTATTAATTCAGTATTACTGAACTATTAATTCAGTATTACTGAACTATTAATTCAGTTTATTACTGAACTATTAATTCACAATTAATAATTCAGTATTACTGCAACTATTAATTCATTATTACTGCAACTATTAATTCATTATTACTGCAACTATTAATTCATTATTACTGATCTAGTTCAGTAATACTAACTGAATTAATATAATAGTTCAGTAATACTGAATTAATAGTTCAGTAATAATTAATTAATAGTTCAGTAATACTGAATTAATAGTTCAGTAATACTGAATTAATAGTTCAGTAATACTGAAGAATAGTTCAGTTATATTGAATACTTAACTAATAGTTCAGTAATATTGAATTAATAGTTTAGTAATACTTAATTAATAGTTCAGTAATTTTTTTTTCATCAACATTTTTTTTAGTCTAATCTCCATTATTACATTTATAAATATGACATATGACAATAGTTCAGTAATACTGAATTAATAGTTCAGTAATACTGAATTAATAGTTCAGTAATACTGAATTAATAGTTCAGTAATATTGAATTAATAGTTCAGTAATACTGAATTAATAGTTCAGTAATACTGAAGAATAGTTCAGTTATATTGAATACTAACTAATAGTTCAGTAATATTGAATTAATAGTTCAGTAATACTGAATTAATAGTTCAGTAATACTGAAGAATAGTTTAGTTATATTGAATACTAACTAATAGTTCAGTAATATAGAATTAATAGTTCAGTAATACTGAATTAATAGTTCAGTAATACTTAATTAATAGTTCAATAATAATGAATTAATAGTTCAGTAATACTGAATTAATAGTTCAGTAATACTGAATTAATAGTTCAGTAATACTGAAGAATAGTTCAGTTATATTGAATACTAACTAATAGTTCAGTAATATAGAATTAATAGTTCAGTAATAATGAATTAATAGTTCAGTAATACTTAATTAATAGTTCAATAATAATGAATTAATAGTTCAGTAATACTGAATTAATAGTTCAGTAATACTGAATTAATAGTTCAGTAATACTGAATTAATAGTTCAGTAATACTGAAGAATAGTTCAGTTATATTGAATACAAACTAATAGTTCAGTAATATTGAATTAATAGTTCAGTAATACTGAATTAATAGTTCAGTAATACTGAATTAATAGTTCAGTAATACTGAAGAATAGTTCAGTTATATTGAATACTAACTAATAGTTCAGTATAATTGAAGAGACAGCAACAATACCTGCAATATCCTACTGTAAAGTTTGTGAATCAAATCATAAATCCGACCTTCTCACCAAAACAGTAAACTCTAAGTAAGCGAATATATTGCAGTATCGATCTCTTATAACCGGTGAGGCAGAAAACAGTCTACGAGCAGACAAACTTCGATAAAACAAAATCCCGCGCAGCGAATCCTAAAATCAGGCTGACTCACTGACGGACTAAGAGGCTCGTATACTTTGCCGCGGTGTGATTTATATGGTTGGGCAAAGGGACGCTAGCTAGGTACAGGCAGAGATTTGGAGATGTCTAACTAGCGAGCAAAGTGCAGTAAGGACGAAAGTTAATTTTATATATTTTGAGGTGTAAATAATTTCTAACGCGCGTGTGTTAATTCTGAACGGTCAAAAGCAGTTTTGCTCCTTCACATATATAATTACTGGGTACGGTGTGCATTTTATGAATATTCTAATTTTATAACTTGTAGGTCCAATACTCACGAATGATAAGGTTCCTTCCCCTCTTGCGTATTTCCAGGACTCAAATTCAGGCATAAGGTTAATACTACGCCCAGAATTCGGCAATTTTAGGTACCAGGTCCCTGATACTAAGAAGAGATGTGTTAGTTTACTACTGTAGGCGTACAGGTACTAATAGCTATCCTGGCTCCTATCTAGAATTTTAGTCACCCAGGTAGTCCGGGTAACTTCCTATTAGGGCGTTGGCGGGGACACGGTAGATATTAGTATCCCTGATAGCCTCAATTTATTTGCGCCTAGTGTAAACTGCCCTACCGCCTGAACGGTACAATCCCAATTCAGGTGAAAACACAGCAACCCCCTAGCCTACAAGTTCTGATGTAATGGACACCGTTGCACGGCAAATAGTCGTAATCATCTGGGTCTATGGGTTGGTAGGTTTCTGAAGGTTGTATACAAACTATAGCATCTGTTGCTTCAAGTTGTCGAATCTCCGTCTGAGATTTCTTCGGGAGGTTCCTTTCTATCTCAAGAAGTTCCTCTAAAGGATCGTCAGCGATCGTAGTAGTTACTTCGAATTCATCACCAAGGTGACCGATAGGCGCGCGCGTCTGCCGTGATTCTTCCGTAATCTCCACGATACGTTCTCCTTCATAGGGTAACAATGTAAACATAGATGGTCTTTCGATAAGAGATCCCGCACAGCGAAGATACACGTCTCGAAATATACTAAATCCTGCTCGAGTAAAGGCATTACTGTCTTTGCGAGCTTCGCTGTACTTTCTGATAATTCCTTTATACCGAATATAGTGTAATCTTTTGCTCCAAATCGTTCGAATGAAGCTGCCGCTTCCTCTTGGATATCATATCCCCATCTCGGCTCTCCTTGTATCCCTTTCTCCATAATTAGGGGTGTAGTTACATAATCATTACTACTAGAGGGAATACAACAGAGTTTGTGGTTAGTTGTGAGGAGACGTGAGAGTTTCGTCTGCCTTTTGGGCTTCGACAACGCTCTAACCTCCTACCCATAGCCTAAGATCTAGGGTTTCTTTAATGACACGCTGCTTCTTATCTAAAATTTTTTGCCGAAATAAAAAACGAGTTTGGGCTAAACTGGCCGTGAGTCTAAAATACTCACTTTTTGATCCCAAACTATTATCAGAAAATAAGCAGTCAAGAATTAGTAATAAATATAGGGGAGTCTATTTATTGACGTAACTTATTGAAACAAGACCGTGTAAAATTTAATTAAAATTTTTAAGAAAGGCTCGCAAGTCTTCCTCTCTTGTTTCTCTAATTTTAAGTTCCACCCGACTGTACCCTGAAATCTATTCACTGGAGAAAATTTTAAAAATTTTTTCAAATCCAAATGGATTGTCTAAAATTTCGAAAATGTCTCAATATTGTGAGTTCCAAGTAGAATTCCATTTCTTATACCTACAAATCCCGCTCCTATGTGACACATAAGGTACTACCCTCAATGTTCACATATAAAGACAATGGAATTCTACCGCTGTCCTTACTACGGTGTACAGGTACGTGGAAATCTATTTGTAAACTCCTAATTATTTACTAATACTAGTTGGAGATTTGTAGTCTCCAGACTCGTTACGAGTCTCTTCAAGAAGTACGAGACGTTGAGTCGGTCTGTCTACTGTACGACCGTCAATTGTCCGTACTGTCACAGTTCTTGTCACTCCATCCATAGATGGATGTGTGGCTAAAATGACACCTGTTATCCAGAAGCGTCTTTTTAGATTCACTTCCGCTAACAGCACGTGATCTCCCGGCTTTAATGCGCGGGTGTTATTGTACCAAGTTGTTCTGGCAGAAATAGAGGGCAAATAATGGTTTTGCCATATTTCCCAGAATTTGTTAGCCAGTAGTTGCGTGATTTTCCACGCTTTTCTACCGTAGCTGTCGCTTTCTATTGGAATAGAAATAGGTGTCAAAGTCGTCGGTGCCTGCATAAGCAGGTGTGCCGGTGTCAAAGCAAACTGAGATTGTTTGTCATCGGGTACTAATACTATTGGTCTAGTATTTAGTATTGCCTCGATTTCAACAAACAATGTTGTTAGTTGGTCGTCTGTCAATATATGGTTTACTGGAATGACCTTTGCCATTGCCGTTTTGATAGATCTAATCAATCTCTCCCAGACTCCGCCTCTCCATGGACTATCTGGAGGATTAAACTTCCAAACAATCTTGTGAGGTTGCAGTTCGTTCGAGATTTGATCATGATCTAATTTCTTAAAGGCTCTAGCAATCTCATTCCGAGCACCAACAAAGTTTGTCCCTTGGTCTGAGTACAAGCATTTTACTAGTCCGCGTCTAGCGATAAATCGCCGCAGTGCTAGTATAAACGCGTTGGTGGAAAGATCCATCACACGTTCAATGTGAACTGCCCTACTGGACATACATGTGAAAATCAGTCCCCAACGTTTTACTAGTATACGTCCACGTTTCGTATGTATGGGACCAAAGCAATCAATACCAGTCTCTGTAAAAGGTGGTCTGAATGCTTGAAGTCGTGCTTGTGGTAGTTCACTCATTTCTTGGGTACCTATTCTAGAATGTACCTTTTTACAAATAATACACGTACGTGTCACTGAACTTAACGCTTTACTGGGTCTAATTAATACAAATCTAGTACGTAAGTAGGAAAGACAGTGGTGTCTTCCAGCGTGTTTCAGATGTAAATGTGCGTCCAGTATCATTGCACGTTGTAGTTCGTGGTGTTGCGGTATTATTATTGGGTACCTAAAGTTTGTGTTAAAGTCAATGTTTTGAAGCCGAGATTTATGACAAATTAAGCCATTATAAATAATCGGACTCCAACTCAGTATCGGTGACGACTTGATTGGTAGGCCTTGATTTATAGATGTGAATTCGCGCGCGAAATATCGCAGTTGATAATGGCGAATTAATTTAATCTCACACCTGTCAATCTCAGCCAATGTAAGTCGACGTGTAAAGTCGCGTTTGCCTTTAACGTATTGTACAAAACGTACAATCCACGCTAATTTTCGGCAAGCGTTTGACCAAGAATCTGTTAGGTTTACAATACGGTCGACATGAGTATTTGTGACGTCATCAGGTAAGTCAATGGAGATTTTGGAAGGTTTTGAATTACTAGAAGGGCCCACGGGTCCGCCGGTAGGTATTCCCTTGTTGACTGTTGATCCGTCCGGGTCTACAAGTAATTTGTCCTTCTTTGTCTTCTTACCTTGATTGTCGGTACTTTGTAAGTCGATCGTTAATGGTGGTTTGAACTCTATGGGATCAGTGGGTTTCGGTAAACTTATTTTTCTGCCGACATTAATCCCAGGTCTCACCATAGGTTGCAAGTTCGGTATGTCTCTTGAGCGCAAAGTGACACCTGTATTTACATTAGCGTAGGTACTACCCACATCTGTAATACATGAGGTTTCACCGTGCTTATGGTTGCTCAAGTGTGTCAAAATTGGTAGTTTGTCAATACAAGGCCGCTCCAATAGGGAAACTGCGGCTTTATTGTTAGTCAATACATTACTAGTGTCTAGTCGACTGTCTAGTAATGTGTCTGGCGATACGCCTGGTAACGTATCTAGTTGTTTGTCAATAGAAGGCCGCTCCAATAGAGAAACTGCGGCTTTACTGTTTGTCAGTATGTCACTAGTGTCTGGTAGAACATTTTGTGATATGTCTGGCAAAACGTCTGGTTGACCGTCTAGTAACGTGTCTGGTTGACCGTCTGGTAACGTGTCTGGTTGACCGTCTGGCGATATGTCTGGTGTAGAAAGGCTCGCAAGTCTTCCTCTCTTGACCTTTGAAGTTATATCTTTCCATTTCGCCTTCGGTTTTTTCTTGAGTTTTGCCGCCGTCGTCCTTTTCTTTGTCTTCCCCTTTTTTGGTTTCTTGATTTCGGCGTCCTTAGGAATGGTGTTGGACTTGTTGTCGTATAACGGAGGCCAATCTTGTGTCGATTTCTGCAAGAACTGGGGTCCGTGTTGCCAAAACTCTTTGTTCTCCGGTTTACAGAATTCCTCAGGCATCATTCCTCGCGACGCAATATCAGCTGGGTTTTGTGGTCCGGGACAATGTCGCCAATCCTCTTTTATCGAACGGTCTAGAATCTCTGCGCGACGGTTAGCTACGAATGTCTTGAATTCGAGTGTGTCGTTGTTTATGTAAAATAAAACCAACGTCGCGTCAGTCCAATAAAATATCTGTAAACTCGACTGTAGTTCTGTCTGTATGAGGTTCACGATGGTGGTTGACAGGGTCGCGGCTTGTAGCTCGGCTCGTGGTGTCGTCATATACTTAGTAGGCATGGTCTTAGCCTTAGAAGTAATGAGCGAAACATCGAACTCGTCTGATTCTACTTGCCTGCGCAAGTACGCTGCCACACCAAAACCGTTGTCACTGGCGTCAGAAAAACAGTGTAGTTCCAAGTTGTCAGGAAATGTACTTTGTAATGGAAAGTAAACCCTGGGTATGAAATAATCCTCTAGCGAAGATAATTCCGCCTCCCAGGTCTTCCATAAGTCCACTTGGTCTGATGAGATCGGCTCGTCCCATGTTAGTCCATCCTTCCATATACTGCGCATATAAATGCGGGCTTGCAGTATCACTGGACTGATGAATCCTAACGGATCGAACAATCGGCTCAATTTTGACAAGCATGATCTCTTTGTCAGTGTGTTCCCTTGACTGTCCAGTCTCACCTTCACTCAAAAGTTGTCTGTGTTTGGGTCCCAAAAGAGCCCCAACACCTTAGTCGTCGGTAGTGGTTCGAACTCTAGGTCTATGTCACCACCTCCACGCTCAGTAGTTCCGAATGAGTCTACTAATTCGGCACTGTTTGAGGCGAATTTGGTGAGGTTAAAACCTCCGCCCGCTAAGCAGTCCCGTAATTGATGTGCTACTGTTGTAGCACGTTCTACTGTGTCGCAACTCTGTAATCCGTCATCAACGTAAAAGTCACGCTCCACAATTCTAATTATCTCTGGGTCATATAGATGTTTCTGATCCCTAGCGGCCTGCTTTAGGGCGTACATCGTACAATTTGGGCTGTCTCTGGCACCGAAAACGCGAACTTGCATTTGGTAAGTCGCCGGTGGTAGACTTAAATCTCCTTCCGGGTACCAGAGGAACCGCAAACTGTCTCTGTCTCGCTCTAACGCTTTTACTTGGTGAAACATCGCTTCAACGTCGCAAGTAAAGGCTACTTGACGTTGACGGAAGCGCATAATCACCCCCATAAGATAATTATTCATGTTCGGTCCATCCATCAACTCACTATTGAGGGACATTCCCTCAAACAGAGCCGCACAGTCATTGACTACACGTACTTTGTCTGGTTTGTCGGGGTGTCTCACGTAGTGATGTGGCAAGTAGTACGTCTGGTCGGTCACTCGCTCCGGGTTAGTCATTCGTATAGCGTATCCCTTTGTCAAATACGTCTCCATCTGAGTGTTATACTGCAGATGGGCTTTCTCGTCCTTTAATAGACGTTGCCGTATTGAGTATAGACGTCTTAAAGCCAGTGGATAGTTGTTTATAAGTTTAGGACTTTGGCTACGCCATAACATCCCTACCTCATAATGTCCGTCTTTCGTCTGGTGGATAGTATCTTCCATGATCTTCAGAGATTGTTTCTCCTGTTCCGACATACAAGGTTCGTAGCTACCAGGTTCAGCTGTATCTTGTTCTAACCACCTGATAGTCTTCTCCGTTAATTCTTTGTCCAAGGCGGCTTGTTCCAACTGATGATTTCTCAACGCGTCATCATCGATATCGACGGGCACTGTTGAGGTTATTGGGGTAGGTAGACTCGCAAGCCTATCATCTGTCGTCGATGGAATCTCTAGCTGACTCGTCTTCCCCCCAAGTTCTAAACTCACCTTGTGGGTTAGCTGCTCCTTGTGACTTATCATACTAGTTACCCGTCTGTCATGTTTTGTCGACTGTAGCGTAGTATGGTTCACGTCGTGTGAAAAGGAATGAATTGAATTTGTAGTTAATAAACTACATGTACTCTGTACATCGTCTTCCTCGTCACTTACGTCTAGTGTGCGCACAGGCGCTCGAGTATACCACCCTATCGGCGTTCTGCAGGCGTATGCGTTTCCCGCTATGACTGCCGATGGTCTGGTTTCCCACACCTGATGTAGGTTGAATTGGTCCGTCCCGATCAGCATTGCTACCGATCTATAATTGACAGGACATTCGGGTACACCAAGGTGTCTGAAATACTTACGGTCCTCTAGAGATTGTTCCGGCACTGGACCTAGTAGGTTACTAAAGTCCTTCGTAGCCGCAAAGGTTAAATCTTTAAAGGGCAACAAAGACCTCTCCCTCTCGCTGTGTTGCGATTTCGGAAGAAGAGAGTCTAAGTCCAACTTAACTCGTGTCACTGGTATTGCACGCTGTCCGTGCATACTACTTACTGTATAACTGACGTGCTTACCTTGTCTGAGATCCGTCACGACGTCAGCTATCTTTTCGTCCACGTAGCTATGGGATGAGGCTGAATCTAGAATCACATAGATCCTCTTGCTCCCCTTTGTGCCAGTAACCTTAATCGGGATTACACTGAATCCCTTCAGTTGATCAGTGGTCAGAAGCGCGATCGACGGTTGTTCGTCTCCATTAGAATATTCGTCGTCGTCTTCTGATTCTTCGTCCGACGATCCGGATTGTTCTGAGAAGCAATCCTCAATATGGGTCACGAAAGTTGGAGTTGTTTTTGATTCTCGTTTTCTATAGGCCGCATCACATCTCGCCACTGCTTCCGGGTGTTCCCTGGCGAAGCGTTTCGTCGGCGTGTGGCTGTCTGTGTGGAGCAGACCGTCGTGGTTGCGTCCACAGGATGGACAAGTGTCAGTATTTGGGCAATCCTTACGTACGTGTCCGTGTCGCGTACACCGCCAACAAGAGTCCAATGGCCGTATTTGCAGCCGTCGTTCTTCCGAGTTCAACTCGCGAAATTGTCGACAACCTCGTAACTTGTGACCGATATACCGCTTACCTAGATGCTCGCAGTATTGGCAGCCACTGAAGTCGGTACCAAGTTGCTGTCTCGTTTGTTTTGTCCCAATGGGCGCAGATACCCTACCTCCGTCCGAGAACTGCCGCGATTCCGTCGGTGTGGTGTAAGTGGCCGTCTTAGTGGATGTTGTCTGGGGTTTTTGTCGGTTGGAGGATGGCAAGGTGATCCCTTCTGCCACGATGTGCTGGTCGGTGTAGTTCGATCGAGTTTCTACTACCGCCTCCCTGGATATTAAAAGGTACACATCTTCTAATTTTAAGAATCCTCCCCGCTCTTCTCGCTGGTATTCGACTTTCCTCCACTCCCGACGAAGTCGATGGTGGAGTCGTCCTATGATCTTTAATAGGACTGTAGGGGTATTCCCGTAATCAAGTTGTCCAATTGATCTTAAGGTAGTGATAGCGTTCTTGATCTCGTCAGCTAGTTTTAGTAAGTCGACGGGTTTAGTGATAGCCCCTCCCTTACAGAGTTCCTCTATTACTGACCTGGCCATACTAACGGTACCTCCGTATATCGAAGTTAAACGATCGTACGCTAGTTCGAAAGCGTCCGGTACACCAACGAAGGTCTCTGCCAAACGTTTAGGTTCTCCTGACAACGTTTGGAGCAGGTAATTGAACTTCTCCCGTGATGTAAAGGCGCACACGGCGATCTGGGATTCGATATAGTCTACGAAAGTATGCCAGTGTTTTGAGCTACCGGAGAACTTCGGTGGTTGTTGTACCGGCAATCCCTGTCTGGCTGCGAATTTCGCTATCTCCTCTGCAACGTTCAGAGTTTCGCGTCCTTGGTTGGTAGTCTGGTTGATGTTCTCCCTTCTTGGCGCTTTTCCCTGATACGATGTGGGGTTTGAAGGTACCGGTCTTTGTGGTTCCTTCGGGTGTCTATTGTGTTCGAATTCGGTGTTCCTCGAACTATCGGTTTGAACTTCCTCCAGACGCTCCTCGATCTGAGCCAACTTGTTGACAACTGGTCGCATGATGTCGGCGAACTGTTGGGTACTGATCGCGTCTGTTGGTTGTAACGCCTTTTGTGTTGGTGTATTCTGTGGAGGATTATCTACAAAGGAGTTGTCTGAACGCTCGCGTTTATATCCATCGGCCGCCCCTGTTCTAAATACTTCGCGTTTCGGGTAATCCGATTCGCTCGAAGTACTACTATCATCTGGATATGGTGGTCGACGTGCTCGCGTTCGTTGCGTCGTTCGAATTCTAACATTCCGTTTCGGAACATCGTCCACTGATCTCCGTTGTTCGGTAGGCTCACAAGTCTTCCTCGAAGTCGTAGATTGCGATGTAAACTGGTTGATCGGTCGCGTATCCACTAGTCTCCGTTGTTCGGTAGGCTCACAAGTCTTCCTCGAAGT
This sequence comes from Nemertoderma westbladi, assembly GCA_032718475.1. Classification (NCBI taxonomy): domain Eukaryota; kingdom Metazoa; phylum Xenacoelomorpha; order Nemertodermatida; family Nemertodermatidae; genus Nemertoderma; species Nemertoderma westbladi. The sequence goes on from JAUCBJ010002450.1 coordinate 30,255, forward strand.
CGTAGATTGCGATTTAAACTGGTTGATCGGTGGGCGAATGACAGCATTTGAAACAACTGGCCTTGTTGGCCTAAACGTCATTGGGTAAGCGTAGTGTGTAACGGGTTTAGGTGTCGACGGTGGACTCACCTGTTTTGTCGTCAGTAGTACAGGTTCGACTAATAAACTACTACGATCTGTAATCGGTGGGTTACTTACCTTGACTTTCGGAATAGGCGACGACGTTGCTCTTGGCGGTGTAAACTTGTCCGGAATAACAAACCTGTGTTCCGTCGCACCATGGATAGGAGAAATATTACTACTACCAGCAATCGAAACAGGTTCCTTAGTCGTAACCGGTGCAAACATATGAGTTACCTGTGGGAATCGTTGACACAAGTCCTTTACTAATTGTCGTTCCCGTCCGGGTGCTCCCACGCTTCCTTCTTTCTTCCGTTCCTGAATTTGGCGGTGTCTTACCTCTAACTGGTCTAGATCATGTCCGTCTCGAGATCTCATCGATCGATCGCGGGCTTGTAGATCCAGATCTTCCTTCGCGTTGGCTAATTCTCTCGCCTTCTTCCCGAGTTCGAAATGAAGTTTAACTTCCTTCTCGCATTGTTCCGTCTGTCGTTGTTGCGCTTCGAGCTCCGCTTGTCTTATCGCTGATTGAGCCTTTATTTGCCGTTTTTTCATTTCAGCTCTTGCTTCCGAAACTCGCTTGTGTTCTTCCAACTCAGCTGCTGCCGCTTGTCGTTCTAACTCAGCTGCTGCCGCTTGTTGCGCTAACTCAGCTGCCGCTGTTCGCTGTGCTATTTCTAGCTCCAACCTTTCCATCTCAGCCGCTTCCAACTCGGCTTGTTCTCGCAGATGAGAGATTCTTGCAACATCCGCAACGCGTAGTTTTTCTTCTTGTACCGCTGCTTGTGCCGTCAACAGTTGAGCTTGTTCCTCCGCTTCCCGTTGTTGTCTATCCACTTGTTGTTGCTGTCTGGAAATTTCTGACGTCACTATACTTATCTCGCCAATTTCGCTGCGAATACTCACTAACGATTGGTCCAGTATTCCCGGTGCCGATTCGATTCGTACGGGTGAAGTTTCCCTCGTATATTCCGGCACGGTTTCCCAATCTCCGACATCCTCGCCGCACATACTTAAGTGGTCCGTCAGATGTTTCAATTGTCCATCCAGTCGGTACAGTTCCTGTTCTTCCTCGGGCTGTAATAATTCGTCCGAAACTGACTCACCTAACAACTGGTCCGCTTGTTCCTGTTGTATCTGTCTAATCGTCGACTTAAACTGAATCAGTTTCTCTCTAGCGATCATTAGTTTCTCGAGGATTCTAAGTTGAGTATCCATGTCCTGTCTCTGTCTAGCTAGATCTTGTAGGCCAACTAGATTATCTACAGACTTATATACTTTACTCTGTACTCTAACCTGGAGGGTGTAGAACTCGAATCGAGACATCGGAGCGGTCAACCCGTCTAATATGCGTTGGCCTTCTCCAATACTCCTGGTAATATGCGCCATGTATCCACCGACGCTTCTAACCACACTTTCTGTGCTTCCTGCTGAACTTACCATCTCCGTTTCCCTATATCTAGGTTGCGGAACAGTTAGAAAGTCCTCGGTCCTGCCGTCGCCTCGTACTACGGCATCCGGTACTCCCGTTGGATGTACTGGTGACGCACACGGTGTAGGTTCGGTAGGCTCGCGAGTCTTCCCCTGTTGTTCCTCCGCTGCTGACTTATCCGCGTCACACGAGTCATAGTCGGTAGGTGTGTTCTTCGTATAGTCTTGTTTGTCACTCATTTCGGTAGTTGTAAGTCAAGTAAAGTGAGTGTCAAAGTATCGAGTTTACCGTATTTAAATCTAAACGGTACTAATTACAGTCATATAAAATTAGCCTACCGGCCGATTTTATAGCAGATGGATAAAATTAGCCTAAACGGCCAATTTTACAGCAAATAAATGTCACGGAATAAGTATATAATAAAATTAGCCTAGCGGCCAATTTTATAACAAATAAATCGGAAAACGATACGCGTTATCACAAGGTAAATTAAATACAATAATACGGACTAATTCAGCAATGAACAAAGAAATCATACGGAATGCATAAATACTTAGAGACAGTGGAACCCACAATAATTTTAACTAATACGGTAATGCCTAACTTATTTATGCAACTTTTCGAACTCACCCACTCCAATAATTCTCCAGAAAAACAGATTCCCAGATACAAACCGGACGTGAACCTTTCCGTTTTTAACGTTGCGGACGAAACGCGATTTTCCCAACCAAAGTTGTTGGGGTTATCTATCTCCCAAACTTGCTAAACACGGTCTTGCTCCCGTTACAGTCTAGAAATGAGTTCTGAATCCTGAAAAACAAAAGAGTTAGGTTTTACTTTACGAAAAATTTTGTACCGGTACAATATGGTATTTAAACCCTTTTAAACACCGGTATTCAATTCCAAAAATATTTTACACGCGGTTCAAATCAAATTTTATTTCAAAAAATTAGCACTTAGCTAATCAAATACAAATTTTTACCTCAAAATACAAAATTTTCAAATAACTTTAGTCCTACCGAACCGTAGTTCAGTAAAACATATTCCTACTAATTGAAGAGACAGCAACAATACCTGCAATATCCTACTGTAAAGTTTGTGAATCAAATCATAAATCCGACCTTCTCACCAAAACAGTAAACTTAAGTAAGCGAATATATTGCAGTATCGATCTCTTATAACCGGTGAGGCAGAAAACAGTCTACGAGCAGACAAACTTCGATAAAACAAAATCCCGCGCAGCGAATCCTAAAATCAGGCTGACTCACTGACGGACTAAGAGGCTCGTATACTTTGCCGCGGTGTGATTTATATGGTTGGGCAAAGGGACGCTAGCTAGGTACAGGCAGAGATTTGGAGATGTCTAACTCAGTAACTAGCGAGCAAAGTGCAGTAAGGACGAAAGTTAATTTTATATATTTTGAGGTGTAAATAATTTCTAACGCGCGTGTGTTAATTCTGAACGGTCAAAAGCAGTTTTGCTCCTTCACATATATAATTACTGGGTACGGTGTGCATTTTATGAATATTCTAATTTTATAACTTGTAGGTCCAATACTCACGAATGATAAGGTTCCTTCCCCTCTTGCGTATTTCCAGGACTCAAATTCAGGCATAAGGTTAATACTACGCCCAGAATTCGGCAATTTTAGGTACCAGGTCCCTGATACTAAGAAGAGATGTGTTAGTTTACTACTGTAGGCGTACAGGTACTAATAGCTATCCTGGCTCCTATCTAGAATTTTAGTCACCCAGGTAGTCCGGGTAACTTCCTATTAGGGCGTTGGCGGGGACACGGTAGATGTTAGTATCCCTGATAGCCTCAATTTATTTGCGCCTAGTGTAAACTGCCCTACCGCCTGAACGGTACAATCCCAATTCAGGTGAAAACACAGCAACCCCCTAGCCTACAAGTTCTGATGTAATGGACACCGTTGCACGGCAAATAGTCACAGACGCACCTGTACTTAGCAAGAGTTAAGCGTACAGTTTGCTGCACCCTAACCAATGTGTATGCCTTGTACCGGTGTGCCTACGTCCTATCTGCGTACTAGTATCTGCCTGCTCTCCCCCCCCCCCCGTAGGAATATGAAGGTCTACTGCGGCTTTTCCTGAATCAAGACAGTACAGTCCCTATGATGTAATTTTAGGCTTACAGCGTGTCACTACGTCTACCTTTTGATCTTTTGGTCTTATACTTAGGTAGCAAGGATCGAACGCTGTCTAACCTTTCAGGCGATGGGCGAATAACTCTAGATGGTATTGCGGGTTGTCTCTCGTCTACATTCCCCCGATGTTCCCGTTCATTGCTGCGGCCCGATCTCTAGCCGGCCATCCTGTCCCTTAGGTTTGTTCACCGTAGTGAATCCATGGTAAAACAGATAGAAAAGGGCTGAGATAATTCTGACTTTATTACAGAAGATATAATTATAATACAATGTAATCTGAAATAAACTAAGCACGACAGAATATTGATAAGATAATCTGAGGAGTAGTAATGAATAACTAATGAACAAATCGCACCTTTATATACCAAATTTGTGCCGCAATCAATCGAGAAAATTCTCGATTGTTCTATAGGTTCTAACAGGGTTTTAAAGATAGCTATTGGTCCAGCTAATATATAACTTGCACGACATTGGTTACAATCAAATAACTACAGTCTCATTGGTACAGACAAATGCAATTAATTTGTAGCGGTTAATTTAAATGAGTTGAAATTCTGTACAAAAAATAATTCGCACTTGCTAGGATTCGAACTCAATACCTACTACACATATAATTTCCAACGCTCTACCGACTGAGCTACTGAACCACTTGACCGATAGATGTACAAATGATAGAACCAATACGAATGAGAACTCAAAGCAATCTTTACAAAGTTAATTCGAATAAAATAAATTTTGAAAATCCACGGCATTTAGGGAATATAATTCTATACAGTAATATAGAATTAATAGTTCAGTAATACTTAATTAATAGTTCAATAATAATACTGAATTAATAGTTCAGTAATACTTAATTAATAGTTCAATAATAATGAATTAATAGTTCAGTAATACTGAATTAATAGTTCAGTAATACTTAATTAATAGTTCAGTTATATTGAATACTAACTAATAGTTCAGTAATATAGAATTAATAGTTCAGTAATACTGAATTAATAGTTCAGTAATAATGAATTAATAGTTCAGTTATATTGAATACTATCTAATAGTTCAGTAATATAGAATTAATAGTTCAGTAATACTGAATTAATAGTTCAGTAATACTGAATTAATAGTTCAGTAATACTGAATTAATAGTTCAGTAATACTGAAGAATAGTTCAGTTATATTGAATACTAACTAATAGTTCAGTAATATAGAATTAATAGTTCAGTAATACTTAATTAATAGTTCAATAATAATACTGAATTAATAGTTCAGTACAGTAATACTTAATTAATAGTTCAATAATAATGAATTAATAGTTCAGTAATACTGAATTAATAGTTTAGTAATAATGAATTAATAGTTCAGTAATACTGAATTAATAGTTCAGTAATACTGCATTAACATACTAGTTCAGTAATACTGAATTAATAGTACAGTAATACTGAATTAATAGTTCAGTAATACTGAATTAATAGTTCAGTAATACTGAATTAATAGTTCAGTAATACTGAATTAATAGTTCAGTAATACTGAATTAATAGTTCAGTAATATATAATTAATAGTTCACTAATACTTAATTAATAGTTCAATAATAATACTGAATTAATAGTTCAGTAATACTGAATTAATAGTTCAGTAATAATGAATTAATAGTTCAGTTATATTGAATACTAACTAATAGTTCAGTAATATAGAATTAATAGTTCATTAATACTTAATTAATAGTTCAATAATAATACTGAATTAATAGTTCAGTAATACTTAATTAATAGTTCAATAATAATGAATTAATAGTTCAGTAATACTGAATTAATAGTTCAGTAATACTGAATTAATAGTCCAGAATACTGAATTAATAGTTCAGTAATAATAAATTAATAGTTCAGTAATAATAAATTAATAGTTCAGTAATAATGAATTAATAGTTCAGTAATACTGAATTAATAGTTCAGTAATACTGAATTAATAGTTCAGTAATACTGAATTAGTAGTTCAGTAATACTGAATTAATAGTTCAGTAATACTGAATTAATAGTTCAGTAATACTGAATTAGTAGTTCAGTAATACTGAATTAATAGTTCAGTAATACTGAATTAATAGTTCAGTAATACTGAATTAATAGTTCAGTAATACTGAATTAGTAGTTCAGTAATACTGAATTAATAGTTCAGTAATACTGAATTAGTAGTTCAGTAATACTGAATTAATAGTTCAGTAATACTGAATTATTAGTTCAATACTGAATTAATAGTTCAGTAATACTGAATTAATAGTTCAGTAATACTGAATTAGTAGTTCAGAATACTGAATTAATAGTTCAGTAATAATAAATTAATAGTTCAGTAATAATGAATTAATAGTTCAGTAATACTGAATTAATAGTTCAGTAATAATACATTAATAGTTCAGTAATAATGAATTAATAGTTCAGTAATACTGAATTAATAGTTCAGTAATACCGAATTAACATACTAGTTCAGTAATACTGAATTAATAATACAGTAATACTGAATTAGTAGTTCAGAATACTGAATTAATTGTGAGCTTATTCAATCCCGCTAACACCCCATAAAGTTGTAAGCCGATAAGCAATATTGGGAGCCACGAGATTGGGCAATTAACCAACTCGTGCCATCCCAATAAGAGTGGGAAGGAAGCACACAATAGAGGGTCAGGGGCCAAACCCCTAACCCAGAGAACACAGGTGGAGTGAACGGGAATACTCCACGGGGCGCCAACAAGGGTATTAACCAATCAGAGGGGGGAATGGCATCGATTGAGTAGCAGTAAGGCCACCGTGCAATATAACCAATATACATTGTAAATAGGACAATATGATAATGCTCTCCATAGCGAAAAATATCAACCGGCCCTATTGGGGCTCGAACCCGGTACCTAGGTTTCAAACTTCTGGTTATCATCAGCCGGGTGAGTGTACTGAGCTACCAGACCGGATGAATATTTCGCTATGGAATGGGAGATCATATTAAGGCCATACAATCACTCAAAGTAAAGTACAACTTTCGCTATTCCCGTGCTCTGCCAGAAATGGCAACCATGCCTCAAAGAATAACTTTTATACAGTGTTGTAGAAACCACTGTAGCCCCGTATGCCTGGCCCAGGCTGTTAGTTAATAATAATAAGTGAATTGTTGTTGGGCGAGTGACGCGGTGAATCAAATATACAATGTAAATAGGACAATATGATAATGCTCTCCATAGCGAAAAATATCAACCGGCCCTATTGGGGCTCGAACCCGGTACCTAGGTTTCAAACTTCTGGTTATCATCAGCCGGGTGAGTGTACTGAGCTACCAGACCGGATGAATATTTCGCTATGGAATGGGAGATCATATTAAGGCCATACAATCACTCAAAGTAAAGTACAACTTTCGCTATTCCCGTGCTCTGCCAGAAATGGCAACCATGCCTCAAAGAATAACTTTTATACAGTGTTGTAGAAACCACTGTAGCCCCGTATGCCTGGCCCAGGCTGTTAGTTAATAATAATAAGTGAATTGTTGTTGGGCGAGTGACGCGGTGAATCAAATATACAATGTAAATAGGACAATATGATAATGCTCTCCATAGCGAAAAATATCAACCGGCCCTATTGGGGCTCGAACCCGGTACCTAGGTTTCAAACTTCTGGTTATCATCAGCCGGGTGAGTGTACTGAGCTACCAGACCGGATGAATATTTCGCTATGGAATGGGAGATCATATTAAGGCCATACAATCACTCAAAGTAAAGTACAACTTTCGCTATTCCCGTGCTCTGCCAGAAATGGCAACCATGCCTCAAAGAATAACTTTTATACAGTGTTGTAGAAACCACTGTAGCCCCGTATGCCTGGCCCAGGCTGTTAGTTAATAATAATAAGTGAATTGTTGTTGGGCGAGTGACGCGGTGAATCAAATATACAATGTAAATAGGACAATATGATAATGCTCTCCATAGCGAAAAATATCAACCGGCCCTATTGGGGCTCGAACCCGGTACCTAGGTTTCAAACTTCTGGTTATCATCAGCCGGGTGAGTGTACTGAGCTACCAGACCGGATGAATATTTCGCTATGGAATGGGAGATCATATTAAGGCCATACAATCACTCAAAGTAAAGTACAACTTTCGCTATTCCCGTGCTCTGCCAGAAATGGCAACCATGCCTCAAAGAATAACTTTTATACAGTGTTGTAGAAACCACTGTAGCCCCGTATGCCTGGCCCAGGCTGTTAGTTAATAATAATAAGTGAATTGTTGTTGGGCGAGTGACGCGGTGAATCAAATATACAATGTAAATAGGACAATATGATAATGCTCTCCATAGCGAAAAATATCAACCGGCCCTATTGGGGCTCGAACCCGGTACCTAGGTTTCAAACTTCTGGTTATCATCAGCCGGGTGAGTGTACTGAGCTACCAGACCGGATGAATATTTCGCTATGGAATGGGAGATCATATTAAGGCCATACAATCACTCAAAGTAAAGTACAACTTTCGCTATTCCCGTGCTCTGCCAGAAATGGCAACCATGCCTCAAAGAATAACTTTTATACAGTGTTGTAGAAACCACTGTAGCCCCGTATGCCTGGCCCAGGCTGTTAGTTAATAATAATAAGTGAATTGTTGTTGGGCGAGTGACGCGGTGAATCAAATATACAATGTAAATAGGACAATATGATAATGCTCTCCATAGCGAAAAATATCAACCGGCCCTATTGGGGCTCGAACCCGGTACCTAGGTTTCAAACTTCTGGTTATCATCAGCCGGGTGAGTGTACTGAGCTACCAGACCGGATGAATATTTCGCTATGGAATGGGAGATCATATTAAGGCCATACAATCACTCAAAGTAAAGTACAACTTTCGCTATTCCCGTGCTCTGCCAGAAATGGCAACCATGCCTCAAAGAATAACTTTTATACAGTGTTGTAGAAACCACTGTAGCCCCGTATGCCTGGCCCAGGCTGTTAGTTAATAATAATAAGTGAATTGTTGTTGGGCGAGTGACGCGGTGAATCAAATATACAATGTAAATAGGACAATATGATAATGCTCTCCATAGCGAAAAATATCAACCGGCCCTATTGGGGCTCGAACCCGGTATAGCGAAATATTCATCCGGTCTGGTAGCTCAGTTCGAG
>JAUCBJ010002451.1:0-65773 GCA_032718475.1 Nemertoderma westbladi
TCCTAACTAGGTGAACAGGAGGATCTTTGGAGGGTATGGGAGACGGAGTGGGAGGTATGGGGGATCTGTGGAGGGTGTGGGAGACGGAGTGGAAAGTACAGGAGGATCTTTGGAGGGTGTGGGAGGCGGAGTCGGAAGTACGGGAGGATCTTTGGAGGATGTGGGAGGCGGTGTGGGAAGTATGGGGGGATCTGTGGATGGTGTAGGAGATGGAGTGGGAGGTATGGGGGGATCTGTGGAGGGTGTGGGAGGCGAAGTGGGAAGTATGGGGGGATCTGTGGACGGTGTGGGAGACGGAGTGGGAAGTACAAGAGGATCTTTGGAGGATGTGGGAGGCGGTGTGGGAAGTATGGGGGGATCTGTGGATGGTGTAGGAGACGGAGTGGGAGGTATGGGGGGATCTGTGGAAGGTGTAGGAGACGGAGTGGGAAATACAGGAGGATCTTTGGAGGGTGTGGGAGGCGGAGTCGGAAGTATGGGGGGATCTGTGGATGGTGTAGGAGACGGAGTGGGAAATACAGGAGGATCTTTGGAGGGTGTAGGAGACGGAGTGGGAAGTACAGGAGGGTCTTTGGAGGGTGTAGGAGACGATGTGGGAGGTATGGGGGGATCTGTGGACGGCGTGGGAGACGGAGTGGGAAGTACAGGAGGATCTTTAGAGGGTGTGGGAGGCGGAGTGGAAAGTACAGGAGGGTCTTTGGAGGGTGTAGGAGACGGAGTGGGAGGTATGGGGGGGGATCTGTGGACGGCGTGGGAACCGGAGTGGGAAGTACGGGAGGATCTGTGAAATCCAGAGTGATCCCCAGAAGTTAGTTATTTTCAGTTATTCAGTTATATTCTGATTCAGTTATATTATTCTTGCGTTGGATCATCACTCCTGGTATCTCTTATATGATATATCCTATAATGCTATCCACATAACGTAAGGTTCACTACACCACCATCATCCACTACACCGTTAAGGTTACTCCCCTTAACAACGGTTGCTATGACAACACTGGTTCGGGACCGGGTTCATTGGATTGACAATCATCGATAGAAACTAATTTGGTGTAAAATTTCTAGATATTGAGTGTTTATAATAGCGGTTGCTAGGGTCTCATTCGCTGTTGACATGGAAACACGTTTTATTCAAATTGCTCAAGGCTGAGAGAGCGACACCCTCCCTAATATCGATTGGTATGGTATTGTGGTCACGAAACTGATGAAACATTTTATGGGTAGAAAATCGCAGGTTCACTCTGCTGCCGGACTATGTCTACATTATATCTCTATTGACAATACAGTTAAAATTGTTGTTTTCTGTTGTAATTTGGAGTTGCGATTTGCTATAAGAATACCCGCGGGCAGGACACCCTCGGGCTTCGCCCTCGGGTTGTTTCCTGCCCGCGGGTTAAATAACTGGGAAAATAACTAACTTCTGAGGAATAAGTCAGTTGTTACACATTTATTATGGTATGCATTTCGATTATTTTTGTCCCTTAACAACTATTTACAGATTCTAAAAGGGCATTGTTTGGGGGAAGAGTTTACAAAATGGGGCTTGGAAAGTTTTGGGGGTGTTTATATTTATTTTTCCCAAGGGAATTGGAAAATTTTCGGTGTGTTTCACTTTAATTCATTAATTGCATAGGTGTTATTTTGCCCAAGGGAATAATAACACCCAAGCTCCAAAGGTAAAACATTACTGTGTCATGTGTGTTGTATAGCTCTAGGCTTAATTCATCCAATCGCCGTAAGATTCGATCATCAAAAATCACCCGAATTTGTTAGTAAAAATTGATGTCAAACTTATTTAAATGGTTTACTTTCTAAAATTCTATATTTTCCTATAGTGGCCGCTAGGGGTAACATATTGCATAAACTTCAAATTGGATATATAACTAAATTGGCTGAATTAATTGAATAGTATCCATTGTATCCAATGTATCCATTACCCACAGACGGTATTGTTCACATTAAATACGTTTTATTAGTATAATTAAGTATTTAGTACTTAGGAAAATAAAAGTTACAACTTTTTTCCACTATAATCGAGTTATTTTATTTCCCGAGCGCCAGCGAAGTTAATAAAGGGTCGAGAGAATATTGAAAAAAATGTGCTAGGCCCTACGTTTTTTGCCATATAATACGTAATTTTATTCTTAAATTGGTACTTTTTTTACTTATATTTCTGTGCTAGTGCAATTCAATTTATACCAACAATATCCTTAACGGGATTGTTGTAATAGTTATTAAAGTAAATTATTAGCAAACTATATTGCTATCGTAGTTCTGGGGTTCAAATTACTGCACTCGTCCTCCTGATGCTGCCTTACTCAATGTTAAATAATTTAATGGTTCTGGAATATATTAAGTTTATTATAGTATGGGGGGATCTGTGGACGGTGTGGGAGACGGAGTGGGAAGTACAGGAGGATCTTTGGAGGGTGTGGGAGGCGGTGTGGGAGGTATGGGGGGATCTGTGGAGGGTGTAGGAGACGGAGTGGGAAGTACAGGAGGATCTGTGGAGGGTGTGGAAGGCGGAGTGGGAAGTACAGGAGGATCTTTGGAGGGTGTGGGAGACGGAGTGAAAAGTACAGGAGGATCTGTGGACGGTGTTTTTTTTTTGTTGACAAGCCGGCACAGCATTCTTAAAAATGCAGCTGCAATGCAGCATACCGATCCTAGTAGTAGTGGACGGTGTGGGAGACGGAGTGGGAAGTACAGGAAGATCTGTGGACGGTGTGGGAGACGGAGTGGGAAGTACAGGAGGATCTTTGGAGGGTGTGGGAGACGGAGTGGGAGCTATGGGGGGATCTGTGGAGGGTGTGGGCGACGGAGTGGGAAGTACAGGAGGATCTTTGGAGGGTGTGGGAGGCGGAGTCGGAAGTATGGGGGATCTGTGGATGGTGTAGGGGGCGGAGTGGGAAGTACAGGAGGATCTGTGTATGGTGTAGGAGACGGAGTGGGAGGTATGGGGGGATCTGTGGAGGGTGTAGTAGACGGAGTGGGAAGTACAGGAGGAGCTTTGGAGGGTGTGGGAGACGGAGTGGAAAGTACAGGAGGATCTGTGTACGGTGTGGGAGACGGAGTGGGGAGTACAGGAGGATCTTTGGAGGGTGTGGGAGACGGAGTGGGAGGTATGGGGGATCTGTGGAGGGTGTGGGAGACGGAGTGGGAAGTACAGGAGGATCTTTGGAGGGTATGGGAGGCGGAGTCGGAAGTATGGGGGGATCTGTGGATGGTGTAGGAGACGGAGTGGGAGGTATGGGGGGATCTGTGGAGGGTGTGGGAGGCGAAGTGGGAAGTATGGGGGGATCTGTGGACGGTGTGGGAGACGGAGTGGGAAGTACAGGAGGATCTTTGGAGGGTGTGGGAGGCGGTGTGGGAAGTATGGGGGGATCTGTGGATGGTGTAGAAGACGGAGTGGGAGGTATGGGGGGATCTGTGGAGTGTGTAGGAGACGGAGTGGGAAATACAGGAGGATCTTTGGGGGGTGTGGGAGGCGGAGTCGGAAATATGGGGGGATCTGTGGATGGTGTAGGAGACGGAGTGGGAGGTATGGGGGGACCTGTGGACGGTGTGGGAGACGGAGTGGGAAGTACAGGAGGATCTTTGGAGGGTGTGGGAGGCGGTGTGGGAAGTATGGGGGGATCTGTGGATGGTGTAGGAGACGGAGTGGGAGGTATGGGGGGATCTGTGGATGGTGTAGGAGACGGAGTGGGAAATACAGGAGGATCTTTGGAGGGTGTAGGAGACGGAGTGGGAAGTACAGGAGGGTCTGTGGACGGTGTAGGAGACGGAGTGGGAGGTGTGGCGGGATCTGTGGACGGCGTGGGAGACGGAGTGGGAAGTACAGGAGGATCTTTGGAGGGTGTGGGAGGCGGTGCGGGAAGTATGGGGGATCTGTGGATGGTAGGGAGACGGAGTGGGAGGTATGGGGGGATCTGTGGAAGGGGTGTATCCGCATCCGGGTTTGTCCGCATATGCGGACAAAAAAGTATTTTATGTCCGCATTTTGCGGATAAAAAGTGAATTTTTAAATGAATAACTAGTAAAAAAACACTAGTTACCGTAGAAAAATATATACTAAGGTTGAGAACATTCACCATTATAGTACCAATTTAATTTGGTTCAGGACAATTCGGTCCCGGACAATTCGGTCCCATAACATAAAATAAATGGGACCGAATTGTCCGGGACCGAATTGTCCTGCTTCCATTTTTACATGTAGTTATAAAGTTGGAAACAATTTCTATTAATAACAAATTTATATTGCTCTATGCTTAACCCTTGGGCAGGAACACCCTCGGGCTTCGCCCTCGGGTTGTTTCCTGCCCGCGGGTTAAATAACTGGGAAAATAACTAACTTCTGGGGAATAAGTAAGTTGTTACACATTTATTATGGTATGCATTTCGATTATTTTTGTCCCTTAACAACTATTTACAGATTCTAAAAGGGCATTGTTTGGGGGAAGAGTTTACAAAATGGGGCTTGGAAAGTTTTGGGGGTGTTTATATTTATTTTTCCCAAGGGAATTGGAAAATTTTCGGTCTGTTTCACTTTAATTCATTAATTGCATAGGTGTTATTTTGCCCAAGGGAATAATAACACCCAAGCTCCAAGGTAAAACATTACTGTGTCATGTGTGTTGTACAGCTCTAGGCTTAATTCATCCAATCGCCGTAAGATTCGATCATCAAAAATCACCCGAATTTGTTAGTAAAAATTGATGTCAAACTTATTTAAATGGTTTACTTTCTAAAATTTCTATATTTTCCTTATATTGGCCGCTAGGGGTAACATATTGCATAAACTTCAAATTGGATATATAACTAAATTGGCTGAATTAATTGAATAGTATTTTTGGTGGACAAGTCATGTATCCATTACCCACAGACGGTATTGTTCACATTAAATACGTTTTATTAGTATAATTAAGTATTTAGTACTTAGGAAAATAAAAGTTACAACTTTTTTCCACTATACTCGAGTTATTTTATTTCCCGAGCGCCAGCGAAGTTAATAAAGGGTCGAGAGAATATTGAAAAAAATGTGCTAGGCCCTACGTTTTTTGCCATATAATACGTAATTTTATTCTTAAATTGGTACTTTTTTTACTTATATTTCTGTGCTAGTGCAATTCAATTTATACCAACAATATCCTTAACCGGATTGTTGTAATAGTTATTAAAGTAAATTATTAGCAAACTATATTGCTATCGTAGTTCTGGGGTTCAAATTACTGTACTCGTCCTCCTGATGCTGCCTTACTCAATGTTAAATAATTTAATGGTTCTGGAATATATTAAGTTTATTAAGAATATATTAAGTTATTTACTATTGAGTAAATATATTGAGTTTACTATTGAGCATGGATTTTGCTCAAATTACATACAAAGCTGCAAACATTTTCTACTTCGATGCTCTTTCAACACATGTAATAAAATTTAAGAAATTCCACGAAAAATATTTTCACAAATAAAATTTAAGAAATTCCATGAAAAATATTTTCACATGAAATACAAAAGTAGTTGGTGGTCTGAATGCCTGATTTGCACCTGATGTGACACACAACAGACCTAAGACGAGTACAGCAGCATTACCGGTTCCTATGTTTGTATGTCAGTATGTAACACTTCACTACTTCTAAGAGGGAATAACATGGTTATTTTGCCCTACTAGGGCAAAATAACTTTTATGGCCGTAGCCCAGCATTAGAGATAGTTATAATCCCGCTAATAAATGTGTAACAAATAAAATTGTACTTTTATAGCTAATAGGAATAGAACAGTTGTTAACAATAAAACAGGGGTAATATTGAAGGGGCACTTTTACATAGCCCGATGTGTGAGGCGTTTTTTTTTTAATTTTGCAGCATTTTTTCAATAAATTTTTTAGAGATTTTAAATGGTAGCTGCTGTAGAACAATTATAATATTATGTTCAAATAAAATAAAACAAGTCGGCAATTGAATCAAATAAACCATCGAAATGAACACTAATTAATTTTTGATAATATTTTTTTAAATGTTCAAGAAAAATTTCAGCTATTTGTTATTGAAAAAATTATGTTCTAGAACAAATATTTAATAATAAAAACTTTTTTTTCCCGAGAAAAAAAACAAGGTTTGTATTAAAATAAACCATAAACCTGTAAAACGCGAGAAATAAGTTGTCACAAGCGATTGAACTATTGAAAGGATTTTCAAAATTTGTGCGCACCAAAATTTGGTGCCGCACCAAAATTTGGCCCACCGAGGAAAACAAGTTTGAAATTTCTAAATTAATTTATATGAATTCCTTATCTAATTGCAAACTAATTCCATCCAATTAATCCATCTAATTCCTGCAAAATAAACTAAATAAATTTTAGTTTGAAAAGGTTTTCTTCCGTATATTTATTAAATACCAAACCTTATACTAACTACGGTATGTAGCACAAATACTGGATGTTCAATATTCATGTTCTAGAACATATTTATTTTGTTCTAGAACATTTTATTTAAACTAACTAGTTGTCGCTACTTTTTAATCTCCTAGAACAAGTTCGTTATCAATTAAGGTTCTAGAACACTTTGTTTTACTGGAACATTAAAAATAAATTAAATATTATATTGATCGTTTATACAAACCGAATAAATAAAAACAGCTAGTAAATAATTACTGGCTACGCTGACTATCTAATAACAATTACTAGCGCTGTAATACTTATTAGTACTTTAGCAATTTAGCGGCAATTTACTTTATTTTATCTTTTAGATTCAATAATCCCCCTAACAATGGCGCCGATCCGGGAACTCAAAATGATCCCGGGTACCGAGGAGGTTGTCTTTGTGTCTTACAACCTCCCCTGTATCATAAACTCAACAACTCTCTACGAAAAGGAAGATCTACCGGGATCCGGAGGTTCTAACGATTACTGGAGAGTCGCGGTTTCTACGGACGGGAACCGCGTTGCCTCGGGAACCTGGGTGGGGGGGTCGGTGACTGTCTGGGAGCGGGAAGCGACCGGTTGGAGGGTCGTAGTGGAGGTACCGGGGGAGGAGTTAGTGGTTGGTGGGGGGGAGTATGAAATAGGATGGGAATAGATATAAATCCCTCCAACCGGGACGTCATTGCAACTTGTGGGTCCGACGGGGGGATTTCTATTATATCAATAACTGGGAGGAAATATAAGGTTACGAACTGGGTGGGGCATTCTGGTGGGTTAACTGTATTCGGTTCGACTCGAACGGGTCCCGGTTGGCCAGCTGTTCGGATGATAGAACAGTAAAAGTTTGGGTGACCGGAACCCGGGAGATGTTGTACCAATACCGGGGGCACAGTGGGGGGTCTACAGTCTGGGTTGGGGTCCGGATGGGGAGTCAGTGGTGTCGGTAGATGAGGGAGGAGGGATCCATCGCTTCGGTGTTGGTACAGGGGAGACCTTGTGGAGACAGGAAGCAACTCCTGAGGTCCGGAGGATCGTATTGAGTCCGAACGGATCCAGAATCGCTGCTGTTGGGGTGAACGGGTTGATTTATATTCTAAATTCTGTAACTGGGGAGGTTATCAACCGGATTGAAGGAACGGGGAGCGGCATCGAAGCGGTGGATTTCTGTAAAGATGACCGGCATATTATTACAGGTAATTAATTAATAGACCTCATTTTATTAAAACACGTTAATTAATTACTATTAAAAATTAATTAGGCCTAGAGTCTAATTCAGTACCGTACCACGTACCATAGTAAGTAATAATCATTATAACACTTAAATGAATTAATTACATTAATTATTATTATTTAATTTTATTTTATTTAATTAATAATTTACTTACCGATATGATGCGGATTAACTGAACATTACCTTCACTCCCTCCTGCCAATATCGGGTACCATGGGAACGACATTAAAATTAGTCTAATAGGGGTATCAGAATATAGACCATTACAACATAGTCCCTGTAGTCGGATAGTTTTAGGTGCGGTTTGGTTCCGGTAAATGTAACATAAAAATAAACTAATAAACCAGCAATTAGCTTAATAATATTATGTATTCAGGTATCTGTTAGGTTGTTTTTTATTGGTTTGTATCAATGGCGTTTTAACCAACTGGTAGTTCTACTTAAATAAACAAACTATAATGGTACCAATAGGCGTACCGCTACTGCAATGCAGTAAAGTAACTGTACACAGAGAATACAACCGGTAATGTATAATAAAAACTTTCATTTTTAAGTCTGCCACACAGTCTCATTACTTAGGCATACAACAAGGTATATTATATATACATACCTTGCTCGTATTACACGCTGTCATTTTAGATAAGAAGGGACATCCCTAACCCACACCCCACCTTATTTTTATACAATCTTTATCATACTTTATTTAACATGGAGCTACATAGAATTTTATATTTTGAATTTGTAGACGTTTAACGTTTGCGATATCGCCCTCATTGCAATACGGCCATTCCTCATATTAGCCACAACGACATACAGTATTATTAGAAAGCTTGAGTTGTAAGGATTCCAAATATAAATATATTTTTAGTTTCGTTGAGAAACAGCTGAGATATAATACTGGCGTTCAAAGATTGTGATAAATTATCATTTGCTGGAAGTCATTTATTATAATTAATATAAACACCACATTCTAGAACGTGATATTATTTTTATCATTTTTATGATAAAAATCCTATTTATTTATCCTATTTATTATATATTATTATATTTATGTATGCATAGCTACACATATACATAAATAACTGGTATATTATAATGAAAGATAATTCTTGCAATCTTAGAACGCCCATATCTCATCTGTTTCTCAACGAAATTGAGACATTAATACATATTTGGAATCCTCACAATGCAAGCTTTCAAATATATAAAAAATAAATCACTATTGATGAGAAAATTGGCAGCGAAACGAAGGCAACAATTTCGTAAAAGTCACTTTTATAAAACGCTAACGTAAAAAATTTAAATGTAAAATTGAAAATTCCGGTTACATGGGGTCTTCTACTCTGAGTTGAACTAATACAATTTTTAATAAGAAAACATCTTATTTCTGCGAGTTAAATTATCGTGCAGTACTGTAGGGAGATGATTTTTGACTCATACTGTTTGGAATATTACTATTTTATTTACAGCCACATTTACTATTTACAACTATATGGCAATATTCCTGATCTCTTACGGGGTCAGGCAAAGACAAATTTACTCTATAGTATTTATACCGGTATTGATACCGGTATAAGGCGGGGTAGCTCATTTGGTTGAGCGCTGGGCAGTATCAGTATACAGTATCGCGGGTAGTTGTTTATATTAACAGTATACAGTATCGCGGGTAGTTGTTTATATTATCAGTATACAGTATCGCGGGTAGTTGTTTATATTAACAGTATACAGTATCGCGGGTAGTTGTTTATATTATCAGTATACAGTATCGCGGGTAGTTGTTTATATTATCAGTATACAGTATCGCGGGTAGTTGTTTATATTAACAGTATACAGCATCGCGGGTAGTTGTTTATATTAAAAGTATACAGTATCGCGGGTAGTTGTTTATATTAACAGTATACAGTATCGCGGGTAGTTGTTTATATTAACAGTATACTGTATCATGGGTAGTTGTTTATATTAACAGTATACAGTATCGCGGGTAGTTGTTTATATTAACAGTATACAGTGTCGCGGGTAGTTGTTTATATTAACAGTATATAGTATCGCGGGTAGTTGTTTATATTATCAGTATACAGTATCGCGGGTAGTTGTTTATATTAACAGTATACAGTATCGCGGGTAGTTGTTTATATTAACAGTATACAGTATCGCGGGTAGTTGTTTATATTAACAGTATACAGTATCAGTGAGATATTGTATTTCAGCTTCATACTTCGGCTCAGAAATATTGCAAAAAATATATTTTTATAATTTTAACCATCCTATTGTCCCGCCTATTGCCCCGCCTATTATCCCGCCTATTGTCCCGTCTATTGTCCCGCCTATTGCCCCGCCTTTTGTCCCGCCTATTCTCCCGCCTATTGTCCGTTTATCCTTGCTATAATACGTAATTTTGGATTAACTATAAGAAAGTTTGAGATGTCAGTTATATTCGATGAAAAATTCTGGGTTGGAGCAAGTTAAATATTATTAATCAAATGTCAAATATAATTACATATATATTTCGGTAGCTCAGCGCTATCATTATCAATAAAGTACAAATCTAATATAAATTGCAGAATTGACTAACGTAATGTATGACTTGATATCTGTTGAAAATTGCACTAAAACCAGAATAAATGTTGTAACCAAAAAACAGAAGACATAGGCAGGGAAACGTATAGGGTCCGGAGGTGCATACGGGAGACCATAACGAATTATATTTATAATTATATTTGTAATTTGATTAATAATATTTAACTTGCTCCAACCCAGAATTTTTAATCGTAATATTGGATGTCAACTCTGTGGAAAGACAACTTAACAATAATTATACTTTATGCAGGAGATGATGGCGGCACAATTACAGTAATTGATACGTTCCGTGAAGGTCAAACTGAAACAAAGAAAAGTATCAAACCGGTGAAAAGTATATTGGAGAAAACTGAAGAATTAAAGGAAATTGTTGAGTATATTGGATGGGTTGGTCCCATAAATAAACCAATCCAGGGTAAGATAACTGATATAATTATATCTACTGTTGATGTTCTTTCAGATAAAGAGAAAGAACTTTACTTTAGACTGGATGCAGATATTTCTGAGTTAACAACCCAGAATCTGGTTAGTATTTGGGGTTTAAATGAAGTTTCAACAATAGAAATTGTTAATAAATTCAGAGACATGGGACTTATGATTATGAATATAAGTGGATCAAATACACTGAAACTTCCAAAATTTTTAATTAATTATATAAAAGAACAAAAACTGCCCATAGAGATACTGGCGAGAGGCCCAGAAGCATTGGCTGCTTATAAAGCAGCTCTTTCTAAAGGGACTACATGGATACTGAAAACCCGGTTAATGTTAGTGGGACAAGAGAGGGCTGGTAAAACTAGTTTGAAGAAGTCCCTTATTGGTCAACCGTTTGATATAAATGAACCAATAACTGATGGTATTGACTCATCTGCTAACTGTATTATAAATACCGGACAAAACACAGATTGGACCAACATGAAAGAAGAGCTTGAGACAGCTGTTGATGTCGTCATTACTAAGGAGATTGCAAAAACAGTTCTAGAAATAAAACAAGTTGCAGGTGATGAGTCTGATATTTCTGGAACTTCAGCAATGGGTATTGGTATTGCGACACCCTCAGTTGCAACATCTTCATCTTCTACTGAGGATCAACCTAAGATTACTACTTCAACTTCAAGTTATGGTGCTGAGAATGTTCAAAAGGATACTTTGTGGATAAATAAAAAATCCAGTACAACTTTATTAACTGGTGAGAATGAAAGTAAACCTATTGAAGAAAATCTTTCTAGGCAACCAATAAGGGAAGCTATGGAAAATGATATTCCTGAAAACATCACAAAGGGAGTAGAGGATATATTGTTATCTGGTAAACCCCAAGATATTCTGGCTAAATTTAATGAGGAAGACAGTCGCTTTTCTCTACAGATAGTCGATTTTGGTGGCCAATGTATTTATTACACAACCCATCAGATATTTTTGAGCAGACGAGCTATTTATATAATTGTATTTAATCTCTTGGAAAATCTTGAAAAAACTCCAGATATTATTTTCAGATCTGATGAAAACAATATTAATGAGTTTGTTTTCGGTGAGATTAAGAATATTGAGTTTATTGAATTTTGGTTAAAAAATATTTATTCGTTTGGTACAAAACTAGAAGTAAATTCTTGTCCACCTGTTTTTGTAGTTGGAACTCATAAAGGCAGCTTACATGCTGATCCTGATACTCAATCTGTAATAGCAAGTAAAATATTTGAAAAGATTAAGACCCATTTGGGTAAATCTTCATATACAGATAATCTAATTAAAGATTACATTGCTATAGAGAATAATATAGCGATTATAAATAGTGGAGAGAAAGGACTTGAAAATTTGCAGGCAAATATTGTCAACGAAATGGCAAATTTTAAAGAGGAAATACCTTTGCCATATCTAAAATTTGACCAACTTGTGTCTCAATTAATCACGGATGGTAAAGTTTATATTGACATTGACTTGCTAGAGATTAAATTAAAGGATATTGATGTAGAAATGGATAACATTGGTTTGAAAACAATGTTAGAATTTTACCACGATATGGGTACAATAATTTACTTTGACGATGAATCTCTTAGGGATACTGTTGTACTGAGCCCAGAATGGTTGAGTGGAATGTTTACCAAAATAATAACTGTAAAAGACAAAATAAAGAAACAACATTTTACGTTCTGGAAGGACCTGGATAACAATGGTATATTACATGAAGAACTCCTTGATTATCTGTGGGAAGGCGTTCTTGATAAAAAACAATTTATGTTGAATATTCTAGAACGTTTTGATTTACTATGTGAACGAGTTTTACCAAAAACCGAAAGAACATTGCAAGATGATGTAAAGTTGGCTTATTATGTACCTTGCCGCCTTAAATCTGTTAGATATACTCCATTCACACCAAGACAATGTAAAGTTGAATTTTATATTACATTCAAGAGTTTCTTACCGCAAGGATTGTACTACCGTTTAATTAAGAGAACTATTGATTTGTCCTACATTGTAGGTAATAGGGTAATTCAACCTAAACTTTACCACAGAGTTGCTCAAATATTTCTAGATTTTAATCATCAGGTAATTTTGGAAAGATCTTCTATTTCATTAAATTGGATTAAAGTTCAGGTAGTTAGATCTGAGATGTTTAGTTCGGGCGATGAACAAACTGAAAGTAAACTTGCACCAGATCCGGATATTGTTAATAAAGTAAATTACTTTATTAATACTTCATTGAAGGAAATTATTACCCAAATGAGATTTAAAAATATTTCATTTGAGTTCGAAATAAAATGTGAATGTAATGCTAAATGCGATCAACATAGATTACTTGACTGCAATGAAGAAGGATGTTTTCACTTTGTTAAACTGGCTGATATTTTATCAAATGATTTTGTTGAATGTCAATTTAATAACTCTGTTAGAAGTCGATTTATTAGTGGAAAATTCCCTGTTGTTGGGAGATTTAGCTCACATTGGTTAAACATTACAACTAACCAAGATGACCTTATTGATAGACTGGAAATCTCAGAGTTACTTGTATGCTTAGCAAGTAAGGGGGCTATATCAAAGGAAGTTTTAGCTGTTATTGAATCTAAGTCGAATTTGTTGAGTAAGAATAAGATTTTGTTGGAGTCAATAAAATGGGGATCAGAAAATAATTACAAAGTATTTATTGAAGCATTATATGTAACCAATCAACCGCTTTTGGTTGAAATTTTGCATGAAAAAATCAAAATGGAAGACCAAATGTTCCCTGATATTCTAACAAAGTATAAATATATGTTAATGAAAAATTTAGAACAAACTAAATTTGTGGCACAGCTTCTTGTTAGCCGAAACGTTATAAGTAAATCTATCATAGAAATAATCGAATGTAAAGAATCGATAGATAGTAAGAATGTTGTGCTTATAAACGCAGTAATGAAAAGATCTTACAAGGATTTTCTATCTTTTTGTAAATGTCTTCATGTCACCAACCAACATCATTTAGCTAATACTCTAGAGGAAGCAACCAAAGGTTATGATGCGGATATTGTAGACATTACCAATCAAGCTGATGAAGTTACTGATATAGATAATACTAATCAAGGTGGAGAGGCCGCTGCGGTTATAGATGTTACCAATCAACTGGTGGAGAGACTGCTGTTATAGACATTGCCAATCAATGTAATGTAGCTGTTGTTATAGATGTTACCAATCAACAGGTGGAGAGTCTGCTGTTATAGACATTGCCAATCAAGGTAGAGGGGGTGCTGTTATAGACGTTACCAATCAAGGTAGAGAGACTGCTGTTATAAACGTTACCAATCAACCGGTGGAGAGGCTGCTGTTATAGACATTGCCAATCAATGTAATGTAGCTGTTGTTATAGATGTTACCAATCAACCGGTGGAGAGGCTGCTGTTATAGAGATTTCCAATCAATGTAATGTAGCTGTTGTTATTGATGTTACCAATCAACCGGTGGAGAGGCGGCTGGGGTTATAGACGTTACCAATCAATCGGTGGAGAGGCTGCTGTTATAGACATTACCAATCAAGGTGAAGAGGCTGCTGTTATAAACGTTACCAATCAAGGTAAAGAGGCTGCTGTTATAAACGTTACAAATCAAGGTAGAGGGGGGTGCTGTTATAGACATTACCAATGAAGGTGGAGAGGCTGCTGTTATAGACGTTACCAATCAAGGATGAGAGGCTGCTGTTATAGACGTTACCATGAAAGTGGAAAGGCTGCTGTTATAAACGTTACCAATCAAGGCAGAGAGGCTGCTGTTATAAACGTTACCAATCAAGGTAGAGGGGCTGCTGTTATAGACATTACCAATCAAGGTAGAGAAGCTGCTGTAATAGACGATACCAATCAAGGTAGAGAGGCTGCTGTAATAGACGATACCAATCAAGGTAGCGGGGCTGCTGTTATAGACATTACCAATCGAGGTAGAGAGGCTGCTGTAATAGACGATACCAATCAAGATATAGGGGCTGCTGTTATAGACATTACCAATAAAGGTAGAGAGGCTGCTGTAATAGATATTACCAATGAAGGTGAAGAGGCTGCTGTTATAGACATTACCAATGAAGGTGAAAAGGCTGCTGTTATAAACGTTACCAATCAAGCTAGAGAGTCTGCTGTTATTGACATTACCAATAAAGGTGGAGCAGCTGCTGTTATTGACATTATCCGGATCCACAGCTGGTCAATAAAGTGAAGTGTTATCTTAATAATTCATTGCAGGAATTCCTTAAACAAATTCGAATAAAAAACATTTCGTTTAGTTTTCATTTAAAATGTCAATGTAATTCAAAATGCGAACAGCACAATGAAATTAACTGTAGAGAAGAAATTTGTTTCCATTTTATTAAAATCGATGAAAATATTTCAGATAATAAAGTCAAATGTAAGTTTCATAAACATATGGAAAGCAACTTAATAAGAGAAAAATATACAGGGTGATTTAAGTTCCCATTGGAAGAAAATAGCGTCTAAGGAGAATGAACTTATAGATAAACTAGAAATATTGGAACTTATAATTTTCTTAGAAGCTAAGCGAACTTTGTCTCGGGATGTTTTATCTATAATTAACTCGAAACCAAATGTATTCAGTAAAATAAAGACTTTATTGGAGGCAATAAAATGGGGTACAGAAAATAATTACGGAATATTTATTGAAGGATTAAAGGAAACATATCAAACTCATATAGTAAATATTTTAGAGGATAAAACAACAGATGATGATAAAAAGTTTCCGTTGATACTAACTAAATATAAGTTTGTTTTAGTTAATAGAATCGAACCAAACTTGGTAATAAAATTACTTTGTAGGAAACAAGTGTTTAGGGATTCTATAGCTGAATCAATCAATAGTAAAGAATCCACAGTGGCAAAGAATAATGAACTGGTCAACGCGATAATTAGAAGGTCATACAACGATTTTCTTACATTCTGTCAATGTCTGAGAGAAACAAATCAGGTTCAAATAGCTGATATCCTGACTACAGCTGTACATAATTTAGATGATTTAGTCTAAATATAAAAATAATTATATACAATTTTCAGTGTTTAATTTTGTTACCAACCAGAGATAAATAATGTTTTTGATATGATTGGAATATATCCCATAATAATGTTATTTAGCAAGAATGTTCGGTAAGGATAATATTTCATATTTATTTTTAACTTATAGTGCCAGTCAGGGCCGGACACACAATTTCTACTAGCATTTTATAGCTATTCGTGTCCGACCCACCATCCACTATATTAAATATATAAAATTTAGTGCAATTTCTTTTATATTATGGTAAATATACATTCAAGTTAAAGTTTAATAATTATTTTATTAAGTTTTCTCTTTTATAGATGGAAATACGAATATCTCCTGATCTCGGAATCGTAAACCAGTAAACTGTCAGGCTCTGAACCAAATCAAACAACCGCCTAAATTATAAAACAGATAACTTGAAATCTTTTAGTATCGCCGATCCGATATGATAACCTCGATTCTGGACTGTAATGAACCGACATGATTTGTTCCTTATCAGATATTCGTCGTAGTCTGGGAAACCAGGAAATCTGGAAACACAAACCTGGAATCTACTGGAACTCAAATATTAGTGGCTTAACGGAGATGTTGGAACCAAATTACTTGGAACACAATTATCGAAAACTTCAGAATAAGTTAGTAATAAATTGTTACATGGAATATATCCTACAGTCGGGGTCTCAAAGTGTATCTGGTATTACCGTTATTGTGAATACATTATTAATAAATTATATTATTTCTACTTATTTTATAGGTAGAGCTCACAAACTCTATCCACCAACCCATCGGAACCATAAACTCTATCCACCAACCCATCGGAACCATAAACTCTATCCACCAACCCATCGGAACCATAAACTCTATCCACCAACCCATCGGAACCATAAACTCTATCCACCAACCCATCGGAACCATAAACTCTATCCACCAACCCATCGGAACCATAAACTCTATCCACCAACCCATCGGAACCATAAACTCTATCCACCAACCCATCGGAACCATAAACTCTATCCACCAACCCATCGGAACCATAAACTCTATCCACCAACCCATCGGAACCATCAACTCTATCCACCGACCCATCGGAACCATAAACTCTATCCACCAACACATCGGAACTTTAAACTCTATCCATCAACCCATCGGAACCATAAACACTATCCACCAACCCATTGGAACCATAAACTCTATCCACCAACCCATCGGAACCATAAACTCTATCCACCAACCCATCGGAACCATAAACTCTTATCTACCAACCCATCGGAACCATAAACTCTATCCACCAACCCATCGGAACCATAAACTCTATCCACCAACCCATCGGAACCATAAGCTCTATCCACCAAACCATCGGAACCATAAACTCTATCCACCAACCCATCGGACTCATAATAAACTCTGTCCAGTAATCCATCGGAACCATAACCTCTATCCACCAACCCATCGGAACCATCACCTCTATCCCCCCACCCATCGGAACCATAAACTCTATCCACCAACCCATCGGAACCATAAACTCTATCCACCAACACATCGGAACTTTAAACTCTATCCATCAACCCATCGGAACCATAAACTCTATCCACCAACCCATCGGAACCATAAACTCTATCCACCAACCCATCGGAACCATAAACTCTATCTACCAACCCATCGGAACCATAAACTCTATCCATCAACCCATCGGAACCATAAACACTATCCACCAACCCATTGGAACCATAAACTCTATCCACCAACCCATCGGAACCATAAACTCTATCCACCAACCCATCGGAACCATAAACTCTATCCACCAACCCATCGGAACCATAAACTCTATCCACCAACCCATCGGACTCATAATAAACTCTGTCCAGTAATCCATCGGAACCATAAACTCTATCCACCAACCCATCGGAACCATAAACTCTATCCACCAACCAATCGGAACCATAAACTCTATCTACCAACCCATCGGAACCATAAACTCTATCCACCAACTCATCGGAACCATAAACTCTATCTACCAACCCATCGGAACCATAAACTCTATCCACCAACCCATCGGAACCATAAGCTCTATCCACCAAACCATCGGAACCATAAACTCTATCCACCAACCCATCGGACTCATAATAAACTCTATCCACCAACCCATCGGAACCATAAGCTCTATCCACCAAACCATCGGAACCATAAACTCTATCCACCAACCCATCGGACTCATAATAAACTCTGTCCAGTAATCCATCGGAACCATAACCTCTATCCACCAACCCATCGGACTCATAAACTCTATCCACCAACTCATCGGAACCATGACATCTATCCACCAACCCATCGGAACCATAACCTCTATCCCCCAACCCATCGGGAACCATAACCTCTATCCACCAAACCATCGGAACCATAAACTCTATCCACCAACCCATCGGACTCATAATAAACTCTGTCCAGTAATCCATCGGAACCATAACCTCTATCCACCAACCCATCGGAACCATCACCTCTATCCACCAACCCCTCGGAACCATAAACTCTATCCACCAACCCATCGGAACCATAAACTCTATCCACCAAACCATCGGAACCATAAACTCTGTCCACTAACCCATCGGACTCATAATAAACTCTGTCCAGTAATCCATCGGAACCATAACCTCTATCCACCAACCCCTCGGAACCATAAACTCTATCCACCAACCCATCGGAACCATAAACTCTATCCACCAAACCATCGGAACCATCACCTCTATCCACCAACCCATCGGAACCATCACCTCTATCCACCAACCCCTCGGAACCATAAACTCTAACCACCAACCCATCGGAACCATAAACTCTATCCACCAAACCATCGGAACCATAAACTATATCCACTAACCCATGGGAACCATAAACTCTGTCCACTAAACCATCGGAGTTATAAGTTTTGGAAACTGAACTGGATCTTAATTACTGGTAAGTAATAATTATATGATTTTTTTGCCTTTGGTTGATCACAGTGCAAACCTATCATCGAACATTCGTTAATAAACATATTTCTATACATTAAACTATGATATACTAGATATATAGTATATTGTCACAGTTATATAAATTAAATGAAACTAAACCATGAGTAGACTAGACTATGTCACTAATACATACTACTAGGACGAGAGAGAATGGACTGGATAGTTGAAATGGGATTTTTTCATAGTTGTCGCAATTTCGTTTCTCTCAAGTTCAGTATCCCTTTCAAGTTGGTCTTTATATGTTATAGCCGGTCGGCCACGCCTACACGTTCATTGTGTTGGTTGCCAGAAAAGCAGATCTCATGTTTACTTCTCCAGCAGTGCCCACTGAATCTTAATCTGCATTCACGAGGGTTGTGTGGTTGATAAATGTGTTATATGTCATATTGTTGACATATGTTCGTATTGTCATATTGTTGTCTCCAGATGTTATGTTTATTATTAATGTTTCATTTTTCTGATAGAACGACATTTTATTATTCCTTATTTATTTATAGATTAAGAATTTAACCGCAAAAAGAAACACAATTTAATAAATTAAATGAAGGAACTGAGCTATTTTGTGTAACTTATGGTGATGATTCGCCATTTACAAACTCCAGTTGGTCGCCACTATCTCACTAAACATTAAAGTAAGTGTAGCATCCGTTCATAAAATAAACACTGACTTTTTTACTTACATCTTTATAATGGTACAGCACCGGTATTGGTTCTTATATTAAATAACAACAACAGACTAGTTAGTGTTTATTAAGTTGCACAGAGTTAGTTAAGCTAAGCTGTTAGTTGGATAGCACGCAAACACGAATCTGGGCCGAACTGAACCGAACTGATCGAAAGTGTGGCGAACTGGACCGAGGGTCTATAGCGATAGTGTTAACCGAAATTCTGTCCATTTTCAGGATTTTATCTCTGCAAATTGATTGTTTTCGGCTGGAACCTAGTTCAAAAAGGGAACTGGAAAGCTATGGACTCATAATGGACCCAGTGGTCACAAGTCCCAGATAGACCATATTCTGTTTCGTAGGAAATACAGGAGCTCTATACAAGACTGTAATGCATTTACACTCCGACCCTTCTCCAGTGAACACCGCCTTATTGTGGCTAAGGTAAGACTTAGTCTGCGTGCTAGCAGAACAACGAAATCTGCCTTGCCGCGGCATGACTGGTCCTCTCTGTTGCTACAGCCAAGTGTGAGATACAGTTTCACAATACAGCTGAGCAACAGGTATGAGGTTCTTTCCTCTGAGGTGGCAGATCACTGTGTGGGCTATACTGCCTTTACAGAAGCAGTTAAGTTAGCAGCTGCAGAAACAGTTCCTGTATACTCTCGAAACAGGAAAAGGGCCCCCTGGACTGACAACAAAATCCAGAAGTGCCGAAATGACCTCTATAAGGCGCCGAAAGAGTCCCGACTCAAACAGACAACAGCGGCCAAGAACGCAGATAAGGCTGCATCTAGATCCCCGAACAGGCAGTACTCTGTTAATATGCAGGAGCTAATAAACCAACAGGTTGATGCCATCAATGATTCTGACAACAGCAGGCAATCATCCCAGGCATAAAAATTGATCAACTTGCTTACTGGGCTAAAAAGCCAACCAACCACCAAGGTATACGGTGGTTCGACAACAGTTGTGTCTATCGAGGACCAAGGAATATGAGGTGATGCAAGGGCTGAGGGAACATGGGGTGACAGAAGTGGGGGAAAAACCAACCAATGGGGGGGGGGGGCAGCTGGCAAGTATAACGTGTATCCTTTGGACAGTCGCCATGTAGGTAGGACTGTGTAATAAGTTTCCCCATAGTTTCCATATATCTGTTGGACAATATTAATTGTGTTCAGTTGGCTATTAATTACTGTGGATGTCGGACGGTATACCACCGACGCTGTATTTTCTATTGATTGTGCTGTAATTTGTCTACTGGTACTTATATATTTATCAGCTATTATTAACAACGAAAAACCAATAACTCTTGCATTTTACCAGCCTACGGCCTTCAGCCTTCATAGTCATCATAAACACGGCGATGCGTAGGAAACACGACAAGAGATTTACCCGGTCGGGATCCCACGCCAACTCGGATCCCATCACATATTATTATATTATTTATTTATTTACAGAATGACCGCGAATCAAAAAAGAAATCCTAATAAGTAATCCAACCCTCTACAGACAGAAGTTCAGATGTTGTAACGTCAAACTGTCCAAATTATTCCATTGAAGATCAGATCAAATGATTGAATAACATCGGTTCAATTCCGTATCTTACAGAATATTATATTTAGTTACAAAAAATAATTTATAGTATTTTGTATTAATTTTAATTTATGGAATTTTCTAACTCTATTTATATAAAAAATAATAACAAAGATTTATTAGTATTTTCCATAGGGAGAGCTCGCAATGTTTGCTAAAATTAGATATAAAATAATTAATTTATATCAGATGTAAATACAATAATGATATAAATTTCTTTCAATATATTACCATTTTAATTCGTTCTTGGTCGATATTTTTCCCATATTATCTGTATTGAGTATTCGAGTAATACCTGTGTATCTCCTACGTGTCCCTTTGGTAGACACAAACCTGGTCCATCCACTAAAAAAAACGTTTTAATTATAACTCAGAGGTTCCCATTGGTTATATTATTAACCAATCGGTTCTTTAACCAATAATACATTGGTTTACAATGAGTGTAACGGAGTTGGTTCCCATTCAGAACTACTATAATGTTATATGTTTATCTAATCTATTCTAATTATCTCGGTCCCACTGTGGCTGGTTGTGGTTTCCCTAAAGTTACCCGACAACCCTATGTCATTGTACGTCCGTCCGTGTTACTAAACTATCAACTCTGTTTGGACAATCGCACTCCATTTTGCACCCAAAAACACCAGTTCAGCTATTTATATCTTTATAAAGGATATATTTAGCATTAATTACAGCGATCAGTGGATTGGTTACAGACTTGTTCAGTAAACCCAGGGGGGTCTGTA
Source organism: Nemertoderma westbladi (assembly GCA_032718475.1). Taxonomy (NCBI): domain Eukaryota; kingdom Metazoa; phylum Xenacoelomorpha; order Nemertodermatida; family Nemertodermatidae; genus Nemertoderma; species Nemertoderma westbladi. The sequence goes on from JAUCBJ010002451.1 coordinate 21,741, forward strand.
TTGGATACACAGGGTTCCTTCTCTATATACTTACATTCCTATATGGAACACTGACATGAAACCAAATCAGATTTTCAGCTGTTGTAATTATTGAAGGATCATTATTGTGAGCTAACCCTATTCCTTTATATTAATTATTTGTATTTATTGAAGGATCATTATTGTGAGCTAACCCTATTCCTTTATATTAATTATTTGTATTTATTGAAGGATCATTATTGTGAGCTAACCCTATTCCTTTATATTAATTATTTGTATTTATTGAAGGATCATTATTGTGAGCTAACCCTATTCCTTTATATTAATTATTTGTATTTATTGAAGGATCATTATTGTGAGCTAACCCTATTCCTTTATATTAATTATTTGCATTCATTGAAGGATCATTATTGTGAGCTAACCCTATTCCTTTATATTAATTATTTGTATTTATTGAAGGATCATTATTGTGAGCTAACCCTATTCCTTTATATTAATTATTTGTAATTATTGAAGGATCATTATTGTGAGCTAACCCTATTCCTTTATATTAATTATTTGTAATTATTGAAGGATCATTATTGTGAGCTAACCCTATTCCTTTATATTAATTATTTGTAATTATTGAAGGATCATTATTGTGAGCTAACCCTATTCCTTTATATTAATTATTTGTATTTATTGAAGGATCATTATTGTGAGCTAACCCTATTCCTTTATATTAATTATTTGTAATTATTGAAGGATCATTATTGTGAGCTAACCCTATTCCTTTATATTAATTATTTGTATTCATTGAAGGATCATTATTGTGAGCTAACCCTATTCCTTTATATTAATTATTTGTATTTATTGAAGGATCATTATTGTGAGCTAACCCTATTCCTTTATATTAATTATTTGCATTCATTGAAGGATCATTATTGTGAGCTAACCCTATTCCTTTATATTAATTATTTGTATTTATTGAAGGATCATTATTGTGAGCTAACCCTATTCCTTTATATTAATTATTTGTAATTATTGAAGGATCATTATTGTGAGCTAACCCTATTCCTTTATATTAATTATTTGTATTTATTGAAGGATCATTATTGTGAGCTAACCCTATTCCTTTATATTAATTATTTGTATTTATTGAAGGATCATTATTGTGAACTAACCCTATTCCTTTATATTAATTATTTGTAATTATTGAAGGATCATTATTGTGAGCTAACCCTATTCCTTTATATTAATTATTTGTATTCATTGAAGGATCATTATTGTGAGCTAACCCTATTCCTTTATATTAATTATTTGTATTTATTGAAGGATCATTATTGTGAGCTAACCCTATTCCTTTATATTAATTATTTGTAATTATTGAAGGATCATTATTGTGAGCTAACCCTATTCCTTTATATTATTTATTTGTAATTATTGAAGGATCATTATTGTGAGCTAACCCTATTCCTTTATATTAATTATTTGTAATTATTGAAGGATCATTATTGTGAGCTAACCCTATTCCTTTATATTAATTATTTGTATTTATTGAAGGATCATTATTGTGAGCTAACCCTATTCCTTTATATTAATTATTTGTAATTATTGAAGGATCATTATTGTGAGCTAACCCTATTCCTTTATATTAATTATTTGTAATTATTCGGTTTAATTGATGCGATTTAATTGGATTGTGTTCCAGTTATTTATATTTAGTCATAATAAAGAAATTATGTAAATATTAATAACATATTAATATAAGAAAGCTATGGGGAGGGGGGGGTATAAGTTAGTCTGTTTCATTGGGGAGGGGGTGTGTAAGTTTGTCTGTTTCATTGGGGAGGGGGTGTGTAAGTTTGTCTGTTTCATTGGAGAGGGGGGGGGGGGTGTAAGTTAGTCTATTTCATTGGGGAGGGAGAGGGGGGGGGGGAGGGGGGTACTAGGGACCATAGACCACCCCGTAGAGTCCCTTGTTGTTAGTGAGTGAGGGGTGCATGGTCCCCATAACCTCGCCCAGACGCTATCCGCCAGAGGCGCACTGCAGAGGAAGTGGAAACTCTAAAGATCCACAAGTACCAGGAGCTCATGGACCAGGGCTACCTCTTCCCCCAAGTAGGCTACGAGACCTTGGGCCGCCCCGGTCTCGTCCGAGTTCCTGAAGGAGATCAGGGCAAGACTCCACTCTGTTACCAAGGAACCCCGATCCCACCGCTTCCTCTTGCAGAGACTGGCTGTTGCCATCATGGTTGGAAATGCGGCCTCCATTATGGGGACCTTGGACACCTCACTCACTAACAACGAGGGATACTACGAGGTGGTACATGGTCCCTAGTACCGTAGGCACAATACCTTTAGACCTTTAGAGGCACAATATAAGTAATAGCTATAATATTGATGCATATACTGAGTTTGTGAGGGGGTATTTTCAATACAGGCTGCTAATGGATTATATTGGTTGGAAATATGGTTTGACAGATGGGAGGCAATGTAATAGGTAGTATTTCAAGATCTATCTTTTGTCTGATCCGCTTGCGGAATGGTTAGAGCACCACAAGGGAGGTCACTAATTCGACCCTATCTGGACGTTATTGCCGACTTTGCTAAGCTGTGCCCAACGTTAATTAATTATTATATATAATTCATTATTAATTTTATTTTATTATTTTCTTAATTTTATTATTTATAAGTTTTCATAATTATTGCTGTTCAATTCAATTCAATTTGATTTACCCTTTTAATAATACTAAATTGCACAATTAATAATATACAACAAATATAAATTTGTTACATATCCTCCGACAGGAAACTGTACCGAGCTAGTGTAGTTGCTAGCAGGGGAGCGTGATTGGGTGTGTTCAGTTCCGGGGGGGGGGGGGGGGGGGGTTGGAAAGTATCCTTTTTAAAATATAGTTATTTAAGCAAAACTTTATCTAGTTCTATAAAACACTAATAATGTACTGTGACGAATAATAGCTAAGGGATCTGTCTGGGTGGTGACACAGTCAGTATTCGGTTTGTGAAGGTATTTTGTCGGTGGTGTTGCTAAGTCTTACAGTTTGTGACTTACAGTCTTACAGAGTCTTACAGAATATTTAAGGATTTGTAAATTGGTGCAGCGCGCGACTGATAATGATTGAAAGTTATAGCTCGAACTATTTTGTTAACTTGCACTTTGATTTTAGCAGTATATGCGTGGTGACTATTTCCCCAAAGAGGTATTCCGTATATTAGATAAGTAAAGAGTTCTAAGAATGTCCAGAGGTACAGTAGAATGTGTCTCAGTTTAAAGAAGATCCCGGATAATTTTGATATTTTTACTAATACATGGTTGCAGTGAATTTTCCAGTTTATTTTATTGTCTATGTAGATTGCTAGAAATTTCGATGCCGTAGTTTTAGTAAATGGAGTTGAATGAAGGCTCACATCCGGAATTATTGTATTTGAGTTGCGATTGTCCACGATAATGTATTCTGTTTTCTTTAGATTCAAGGAGAGTTTTTTGTCCGTGAGCCATTCATCAAGTTCGATGTTCGATCTATTTCAAGGAAATTCGTTGAGATATAATTAATAGATTCTTCATTTTTCTACTTCTGTTTCTTGCTACTTTCCTTTGTTTCGGCCTATACATACTATATTATTTTTTTTAGAAAGATAACTCTTTAATTAGGGTCATTATGTCAATTATTATCTTCCACCACCGCGTGGAACATCGTTGTATTTAAACCTATTCCAAAATATATTTTATGAGGAAAAAAGTTCTGGAAGGGCCATACCTCTCTACTTGTTAATTAGAGCCCCCTAGTGGATCATATCAGTATTTCATTTACATCTAAGCAAGATAGTTAGGTATGCTCAAAAGTTATATATTCGGCCAATGTATATATAATTATATATATCAAATGCAGGAGGACCAGAATCGTTATGCTGCATTGCAGCTGCATTTTTAAGAATGCTGTTCAGGCCTGTCGACAAAATTGCGCTGCTACAACACCCTATCACTTATTGTACTTAGAATTCACTAGTGTGAATCCGATCGAAAAATAAAATTTTGAAAACAGAACTGGGGTGGTTATTTTGCAGCACCAAAATTACAAGTAGTGAACAATTTTCATAAAATTTGAAAGTTACAATTTTCGGCTAATTGTTTTAATACAATGTTCAATACGGGTTTTCTGGTGCGTAAAATTCATTTTGTAAAATATTTCAAAATAATCTGTTTAGTATAAATGGCTGTTTTAGTCCTCTACGTAGGCAAAAAATGAAAAAAACAGGTAACCAGCACATTTTAGTTTGAACAAAAAAATTACTAGTTCACTTATACGATTCTATAAATTCCCATTTTTAGGTTTTCTGGGGCGCTGATTCTAATGGAAACATTTCTCATTTTCCAGAGCATTGCTACTCGTATTTTTCGGTGTAATATGGTAAATTTTGTTTCTAGCACCATATTTCGTACCCATCACCAAAAAAGTACAAGTTTGAGATGTCCAGTTGTTGATTGTTTATTGATTCCATCGGATTCACGACCCTCATAAACCCGTATAACGCAAGAAACAAGATGATACTATCTATTGATCAATTTGCATATTTCCAAAAATTTGGTGCTGGTACTACTACTAGGATCGGCATGCTGCATTGCAGCTGCATTTTTAAGAATGCTGTGCCGGCTTTTCGACAAAATTGCACCGCCACAACTCCCTATCACCCATGACATTTGCTAGATCATCCGCATCTTCAAGGCCAGTGTCCTTTAAGATGCGTCTCAAGAAAGTCATGGGCTGTCCACCATGCTTATTCACTCCATGAGGCTGCCAAAGTAAAAGATTATGCACTGGCTGGTCCTCACGGCGAAAGCAATGTCCTGATAAGCGGAGGCGATTTTGTTCTAGTGTCAAGCTTGGGGGAACCAATGAGACTCCTCCAATGTTATATAGTGTCTGGTTGGAGATGTGTGCATTGTATTTGACACAATGAACCCGGCGTAGCATTCTTGTGAATGTGCCATCCAGAGATTTGGTGTCCTCAGCAGTTAGAGCCCTGCATGGACTCCCGTAGAGGAGTACTGGAACTACTGCTGCTCTAAATAATCGGAATTTAAGTTTCCGATTAATTCTCGGTGACTTCCAAATCCTGGAAAGCCTATTCAAGGCTGCCCATGCCTTTCCCTTACGTATTCGAAGGTCCTCAACTGACTTCCGGATCCATGATCCCAGGTAACAGAAGTCGTCCACATGCTCAAGCATACCATCCTTTGAGCTTATGCTCATCCGATCAGAGACTTGCTGAGGACTTTCAAAGTTAACTGTCAAAATTTTGGTCTTTCTGGAGTTAATAAAAAGACCAACACTAGAAGCACCATGTTCTAATGAGCTGAGGAGCCATTGGGCTCCCTCTAATGATTCTGAGAGTACTCCTAAGTCATCAGCAAAGTCTAGATCAGTTAGGTTCTTGGCAGGATTTCCTCGACTTCTGGAGCCAGTAGGTGGAGTTATCATCACCCCATCATCATTATGATGATCTAAGGACATGCGTAGAACATAGTCAACCACAATAATGAACAAGAATGGTGCAAGTGTGTCTCCTTGGAGGACGCCCCATAACACTTCAAATGGTTCTGTGTCACCGTCAACAGTAGACACAAATGTTGTCGAACCATCGTATACTGATCTGATTGCTGCAATAATTTCATCAGGAATCCCATATAATGAAAGTATGCTGAACATACGTGAGCGAGAGACTGAATCAAAGGCCTTGAAGAAGTCAACAAAGATAACAGCCAGATGCCTGTCTTTCTTTTTTGATAATTCTTCAATTATCCTTCTAAGTGTCAAAATGGGCTCCATGGTCCCACGACCTTTACGGAACCCATTCTGATTTCCACGGAGCAGTCTCTCAATGGGATCCCTGATGCGATTTAATAGAATCCTATTGTATAGCTTTGCAGCAATCGAGATCAATGAGATTCCCCGAAAATAACCATAGAGTGTTAGGTTGCCCTTCTTGTGAACTGGCACCAACTTATTTGTTTTCATTTCTTGTGGGACTCTTGTTGTTCGGTACATGTCTACTACGATGGGATATATGAGCTTTAAACACTCAGGTATTTTAAAGACCTCAGGGGGAACACCATCTACTCCACTGGCACGATTGGTCTTAATGCTCTTTGCAGCAGCCTTAACTTCTGCAAAGGAGATATCACCAATGGGAATATCTGGGAGTACAGACTCAGACACGTTTACTTCTATAAAGTTATCAGGCAATACCCTGTCATTATTGAAGAGCTTTTCAAAGTGGGCTTCCAACCATTGAGGCGATCGGCTGGTGATTCAGCCTTAACCTTGGTGGTTGGTTCGCTTTTCCGCCCAGTAAGTAAATTGATCGATTTCCATGCCTGGGATGATTGCCTGCTGTCGTCAGCATCATTGATGGCATCAACCTGTTGGTTTATTAGCTCCTGTAGATTAACAGAGTACTGCCTGTTCAGAGACCTAGATGCACCCTTAACTACATTCTTGGCCGCTGCAGTCTGTTTGAGTCGGGACTCTTTCTGCGCCTTATGAAGGTCATTTCGGCACTTCTGAATTTTGTTGTCAGTCCAGGGGGCCCTTTTCCTGTTTCGAGGGTATACAGGAACTGTTTCTGCAGCTGCTAACTTAACTGCTTCTGTAAAGGCAGTATATCCCTCACAGTGATCTGCCGCCTCGATAGACACAACTGTTGTCGAACCACCGTATACCTTGGTGGTTGGTTGGCTTTTCAGCCCAGTAAGCAAGTTGATCAATTTTTATGCCTGGGATGATTGCCTGCTGTTGTCAGAATCATTGATGGCATCAACCTGTTGGTTTATTAGCTCCTGCATATTAGCAGAGTACTGCCTGTTCGGGGATCTAGATGCAGCTATTCGAAGAGACGGTAACAATACCTGCAATATCCTACTATAAAGTTTGTGAATCAAATCATAAATCCGACCTTCTCACCAAAACAGTAAACTCTAAGTAAGCGAATATATTGCAGTATTGATCTCTTATAACCGGTGAGGCAGAAAACAGTCTACGAGCAGACAAACTTCGATAAAACAAAATCCCGCGCAGCGAATCCTAAAATCAGGCTGACTCACTGACGGACTAAGGGGCTCGTATACTTTGCCGCGGTGTGATTTATATGGTTGGGCGAAAGGGACGCTAGCTAGGTACAGAGGCAGATATTTGGAGATGTCTAACTAGCGAGCAAAGTGCATTAAGGACGAAAGTTAATTTTATATATTTTGAGGTGTAAATAATTTCTAACGCGCGTGTGTTAATTCTGAACGGTCAAAAGCAGTTTTGCTCCTTCACATATATAATTACTGGGTACGGTGTGCATTTTACGAATATTCTAATTTTATAACTTGTAGGTCCAATACTCACGAATGATAAGGTTCCTTCCCCTCTTGCGTATTACCAGGACTCAAATTCAGGCATAGGGTTAATGCTACGCCCAGAATTCGGCAATTTTAGGTACCAGGTCCCTGATACTAAGAAGAGATGTGTTAGTTTACTACTGTAGGCGTACGGGTACTAATAGCTATCCTGGCTCCTATCTAGAATTTTAGTCACCCAGGTAGTCCGGGTAACTTCCTATTAGGGCGTTGGCGGGGACACGGTAGATGTTAGTATCCCTAGTAGCCTCAATTTATTTGCGCCTAGTGTAAACTGCCCTACCGCCTGAACGGTACAATCCCAATTCAGGTGAAAACACAGCAACCCCCCTAGCCTACAAGTTCTAATGCAATGGACACTGTTGTACTGCAAATAGTCGCACACACACCTGTACTTAGCAAGAGTTAGGCGTACAGTTTGCTGCACCCTATCAATTTGTATGCTTCGTACCGGTGTGCCTACGTCCTATCTGCGTACTAGTATCTGCCTGCTCTTTCCCTCTCCCCCCGTAGGAATATGAAGGTCTACTGCGGTTTTTCCTGAATCAAGACAGTACAGTCCCTATGATGTAATTTTAGGCTTACAGCGTGTCACTACTTCTACCTTTTGATCTTTTGGTCTTAAACTTAGGTAGCAAGGCGTCGAACGCTGTCTAACCTTTCAGGCGATGGGCGAATAACTCTAGATGGTATTGCGGGTTGTCTCTCGTCTACATTCCCCCGATGTTCCCGTTCATTGCTGCGGCCCGATCTCTAGCCGGCCATCCTGTCCCTAAGTTTGTTCACCGTAGTGAATCCATGGTAAAACAGATAGAAAAGGGCTGAGATTGACAAGTATTTCTAACTTTTATTACAAAATCAAACAGATAAGATAATAACTAATGAAATCAGAAAGATATAGATAGAATGCACTGAGATAATGAATGTATAAGATTGATATAACTGAGAATGATAACTAATGAACAAATCGCACCTTTATATAGCAAATTTGTGCCGCAATCAATCGAGAAAATTCTCGATTGTTCTATAGGTTCTAACAGGTTTTTAAAGATAGCTATTGGTCCAGCTAATATATAACTTGCACGACATTGGTTACAATCAAATAACTACAGTCTCATTGGTACAGACAAATGCAATTAATTTGTAGCGGTTAATTTAAATGAGTTGAAATTCTGTACAAAAAATAATTCGCACTTACTAGGATTCGAACTCAATACCTACTACACATATAATTTCCAACGCTCTACCGACTGAGCTACTGAACCACTTGACCGATAGATGTACAAATGATAGAACCAATACGAATGAGAACTCAAAGCAATCTTTACAAAGTTAATTCGAATAAAAATAAAATTTTGAAAATCCACGGCATTTAGGGAATATAATTCTATACCGCTCCATGAAAACAGGATATTATCGTGCATAAAATATACGGTTTTCACCAATAATCAATCAAACTATAGAATACTTAGGGCGTACTTACATATTTACAATTAAATTTCAAACAATACTTCCTTTCTACGTAATGATTCGATACAAAAATAATTACAAATTCAAACTTTACGTATTTAAGGCTTTACTAAGTAAGTACAATATAAATCTAAATTAAATTCACCAATATAAATCTATTGCATCTCAATATTGCATAAATTCAAACAATTACAAATACAAATAAATGAAAACAATAAGAAAGGCTCGCGAGTCTTCCATCTACTATTGCATCTCAAATATTGCATAAATTCAAGTAATTACAAATACTTTCATACCTAAATGTAGATTGCATAAGTTCGGAATAATTACAAATATGAGTCTTTCTAAGCACAAAACTTTCTAACTATAAAACTTTCTAAATACAAAATAACACTTTACAAATGAAACTATAAGAAAGGCCCACGAGTCTTCCATCTACTCTTACTTTCTATTTCACTGTAAATACAAATACTGCTTATAAGATATAAATTGCATAATATTCGGAACAATATAAATTGCATAAGTTCGGAATAATTACAAATATGAGTCTTTCTAAGCACAAAACTTTCCAACTATAAAACTTTCTAAATACAAAATAACACTTTACAAATGAAACTATAAGAAAGGCCCACGAGTCTTCCATCTACTCTTACTTTCTATTTCACTGTAAATACAAATACTGCTTATAAGATATAAATTGCATAATATTCGGAACAACATAAATTGCATAAGTTCGGAATAATATAAATTGCATAAGTTCGGAATAATCACAAATATAAAATATAAATTCTTACAAATATAAGTCTTACTAAATATAAGTTTTACTAAATATAAGTTTTACTAAATATAAGTTCTTATTTCTAAATTTCATAAATTCGGAACAATACAAATTGCATAAGTTCGGAATAAACACAAATATAAATATAAATTCAAATAAATCACAAATCATAAGAAAGGCTCACGAGTCTTCCGTCCACCCTTGCCCTCCCTTTTATCGCTTAGTGGATCGAGCCCTGCCGCGTCCTCGAAAACTGCGCACAGGTGACTTTGCTCGCGATATGGGACTAATGGGGCGAGTCACTGGTTTACTTGGGACGTTGAGAGACGGTGCGACTATTTCCTCGCAAATTCGTCTATTTGGCATCCCAAAACCTCGACCGATTCCTCGTGACCGATCAGTCGTCACTACAGTTGGTAGAACGTCTGGGAACGCGCGAAAGGCGGACGACGCAGACCCAAGAGTAGCTTGCGCCCCCTGTTGATCAGCTGGTGTATGTCCCGATCCTCCTACTGGTTCTCTTGGAAGTGATACCGTATCCCGAGTAACTCTAATGGTCGGCTCAACTCCCTTGCGTTCTTCTACATTAATAATTTTCTTTAATTGTTGGCCCACTTTCTGGACCCGTATGATCCTACCCTGTCCGTCCTCCCGAGGGTGACGTGCAGACGGCGCAACCGGAGTGGCTGGTATATTTGTCGCCTCTAGGACCTCTTCTTCCTCGAATACGCTCGCTCGTATACGTTTATGGTAAAACGCGGCTCGGTACGCCCATGCGACGGTTAACCAAGCTCCTTTATTCCGTTTTTCAGTTCGGAAACGATCGAATTCACCATACGTAATACGGTTAACGACTTTCTGAAAATTCCACGTGTTTTTGTTATCCGGGTGAATCTGTAGTAGATACTCGCGCACCACTCGGAATCCACTGTCGTGGGGCAAAATATCGACTACCTCGATAAGTTCGTCATATTGGGGCATAGCGGAGATATATCCTTCCGACATCATCGTTTGAGGATTTACCGCCCAAAATCCGAGATGCGCTCTCATCGGAAACCGTCTTCTTTGTGCCGATACATGTTCGTCGGCTAAATCTTCCCACTCATCAAGTAACTTCCTCACGAGTTTTACAGATTCGTGTTCATAAGGTATGTCTCTTAGTTGGCATTCAGATGCTCGATGTCCCTTTATATTGCAATAAGTACATTGAGCCATAAATCTCCAGCAAGTATAAAAGGTATGAGACCCTTGATCCCCACACCATCCACAGATTAGCTGAGTCGTAGTAATGTGCTTTCCACTGCACTTTGTCATATGATGTCCAGCGACGCCACATTTACTACACATCGTATTGGCAGGGTACCACACTCGTTCGTATATAAGATCTCCAATCGGTCGAGCGCTTCCTCCCATACTATAATCGTAATCATCTGGGTCTATCGGTTGGTAGGTTTCTGAAGGTTGTATACAAACTATAGCATCTGTTGCTTCAAGTTGTCGAATCTCCATCTGAGATTTCTTCGGGAGGTTCCTTTCTATCTCAAGAAGTTCCTCTAAAGGATCGTTGGCGATCGTAGTAGTTACTTCGAATTCATCACCGAGGTGACCGATAGGCGCGCGCGTCTGCCGTGATTCTTCCGTAATCTCCACGATACGTTCTCCTTCATAGGGTAACAATGTAAACATAGATGGTCTTTCGATAAGAGATCCCGCACAGCGAAGATACACGTCTCGAAATATACTAAATCCTGCTCGAGTAAAGGCATTGCTGTCTTTGCGAGCTTCGCTGCACTTTCTGATAATTCCTTTATACCAAATATAGTGTAGTCTTTTGCTCCAAATCGTTCGAATGAAGCTGCCGCTTCCTCTTGGATATCATATCCCCATCTCGGCTCTCCTTGTATCCCTTTCTCCATAATTAGAGGTGTAGTTACATAATCATTACTACTAGAGGGAATACAACAGAGTTTGTGGTTAGTTGTGAGGAGACGTGAGAGTTTCGTCTGCCTTTTGGGCTTCGACAACGCTCTAACCTCCTACCCATAGCCTAAGATCTAAGGTTTCTTTAATGACACGCTGTTTCTTATCTAAAATTTTTTGCCGAAATAAAAACGAATTTGGGCTAAACTGGCTGTGAGTCTAAAATACTCACTTTTTGATCCCAAACTATTATCAGAAAATAAGCAGTCAAGAATTAGTAATAAATATAGGGGAGTCTATTTATTGACGTAACTTATTGAAACAAGACCGTGTAAAATTTAATTAAAATTTTAAGAAAGGCTCGCAAGTCTTCCTCTCTTGTTTCTCTAATTTTTAAGTTCCACCCGACTGTACCCTGAAATCTATTCACTGGAGAAAATTTTAAAAATTTTTCAAATCCAAATGGATTGTCTAAAATTTCGAAATGTCTCAATATTGTGAGTTCCAAGTAGAATTCCATTTCTTATACCTACAAATCCCGCTCCTATGTGACACATAAGGGTACTACCCTCAATGTTCACATATAAAGACAATGGAATTCTACCGCTGTCCTTACTACGGTGTACAGGTACGTGGAAATCTATTTGTAAACTCCTAATTATTTACTAATACTAGTTGGAGATTTGTAGTCTCCAGACTCATTACGAGTCTCTTCAAGAAGTACGAGACGTTGAGTCGGTCTGTCTACTGTACGACCGTCAATTGTCCGTACCGTCACAGTTCTTGTCACTCCATCCATGGATGGATGTGTGGCTAAAATTACACCTGTTATCCAGAAGCGTCTTTTTAGATTCACTTCCGCTAACAGCACGTGATCTCCCGGCTTTAATGCGCGGGTGTTATTGTACCAAGTTGTTCTGGCAGAAATAGAGGGCAAATAATGGTTTTGCCATATTTCCCAGAATTTGTTAGCTAGTAGTTGCGTGATTTTCCACGCTTTTGTACCGTAGCTATCGCTTTCTATTGGAATAGAAATAGGTATCAATGTTGTCGGTGCCTGCATAAGCAGGTGTGCCGGTGTTAAAGCAAATTGAGATTGTTTGTCATCGGGTACTAATACTATTGGTCTAGTATTTAGTATTGCCTCAATTTCAACAAACAATGTTGTCAGTTGGTCGTCTGTCAGTATGTGGTTTACTGGAATGACCTTTGCCATTGCCGTCTTTATAGATCTAATCAATCTCTCCCAGACTCCGCCTCTCCAAGGACTATCTGGAGGATTAAACTTCCAAACAATCTTGTGAGGTTGTAGTTCGTTCGAGATTTGATCATGATCTAATTTCTTAAAGGCTCTAGCAATCTCATTCCGAGCACCAACAAAGTTTGTCCCTTGGTCTGAGTACAAGCATTTTACTAGTCCGCGTCTAGCGATAAATCGCCGCAGTGCTAGTATAAACGCGTTGGTGGAAAGATCCATCACACGTTCAATATGAACTGCCCTACTGGACATACATGTGAAAATCAGTCCCCAGCGTTTTACTAGTATACGTCCACGTTTCGTATGTATGGGACCAAAGCAATCAATTCCAGTCTCTGTAAAAGGTGGTCTGAATGCTTGAAGTCGTGCTTGTGGAAGTTCACTCATTTCTTTTGTACCTATTCTAGAATGTACCTTTTTACAAATAATACACGTACGTGTCACTGAACTTAACGCTTTACTAGGTCTAATCAATACATATCTTGTACGTAAGTAGGAAAGACAGTGGTGTCTTCCAGCGTGTTTCAGATGTAAATGTGCGTCCAGTATCATTGCACGTTGTAGTTCGTGGTGTTGCGGTATTATTATTGGATACCTAAAGTTTGTGTTAAAGTCAATGTTTTGAAGCCGAGATTTATGGCAAATTAAGCCATTATAAATTATCGGACTCCAACTCAGTATTGGTGACGACTTGATTGGTAGACCTTGATTTATAGATGTGAATTCGCGCGCGAAATATCGCAGTTGGTAATGGCGAATTAATTTAATTTCACACCTGTCAATCTCAGCCAATGTAAGTCGACGTGTAAAGTCACGTTTGCCTTTAACGTATTGTACGAAACGTACAATCCACGCTAATTTTCGGCAAGCGTTTGTCCAAGAGTCTGTTAAGTTTACAATACGGTCGACGTAAGTATTTGTGACGTCATCAGGTAAGTCAATTGAGAATTTGGAAGGTTTTGAATTACTAGAAGGGCCCACGGGTCCGCCGGTAAGTATTCCCTTGTTGACTGTTGATCCGTCCGGGTCTACAAGTAATTTGTCCTTCTTTATCTTCTTACCTTGATTGTCGGTACTTTGTAAGTCGATCGTTAATGGTGGTTTGAACTCTATGGGGTCAGCAGGTTTCGGTAAACTTATTTTTCTGCCGATATTAATCCCAGGTTTCACCATAGGTTGCAAGTTCGGTATGTCTCTTGAGCGCAAAGTAACACCTGTATTTACATTAGCGTAGGTACTACCCACATCTGTAATACATGAGGTTTCACCGTGCTTATGGTTGCTCAAGTGTGTCAAAATTGGTAGTTTGTCAATACAAGGCCGCTCCAATAGGGAAACTGCGGCTTCACTATTTGTCAGTATGTTACTAGTGTCTGGTAGAACATTTTGTGATGTTTCTGACAAAATGTCTAGTCGACTGTCTAGTAATGTGTCTGGCGATACGTCTGGTAACGTATCTGGTTGTTTGTCAATAGAAGGCCGCTCCAATAGGGAAACTGCGGCTTTACTATTTGTCAATATGTTACCAGTGTCTGGTAGAACATTTTGCGACATGTCTGGTAAAATGTTTCGCGGAACATCCGGCGAAATATCTAGTGACGTGTCTGACAAAACGTCTGGTTGACCGTCTAGTAACGTGTCTGGCGATACGTCTGGTAATGTATCTGGTTGTTTGTCAATAGAAGGCCGCTCCAATAGGGAAACTGCGGCTTTACTGTTAGTCGATATGTTACTAGTGTCTGGTAGAACATTTTGTGATGCTTCTGACAAAATGTCTAGTCGACCGTCTAGTAACGTGTCTGGTTGACCGTCTGGCGATATGTCTGGTGTAGAAAGGCTCGCAAGTCTTCCTCTCTTGACCTTTGAAGTTATATCTTTCCATTTCGCCTTCGGTTTTTTCTTGAGTTTCGCCGCCGTCATCTTTTTCTTTGTCTTCCCCTTTTTTGGTTTCTTGATTTCGGCGTCCTTAGGGATAGTGTTAGATTTGTTGTCGTATAACGGAGGCCAATCTTGTGTCGATTTCTGCAAGAATTGGGGTCCGTGTTGCCAAAATTCTTTGTTTTCCGGTTTACAGAATTCCTCAGGCATCATTCCTCGCGACGCAATATCAGCTGGGTTTTGTGGTCCGGGACAATGTCGCCAATCCTCTTTTATTGAACGGTCTAGAATTTCTGCGCGACGGTTAGCTACGAATGTCTTGAATTCAAGTGTGTCATTATTTATGTAAAATAAAACCAACGTCGCGTCAGTCCAATAAAATATCTGTAAACTTGACTGTAGTTCTGTCTGTATGAGGTTCACGATGGTGGTTGACAGGGTTGCGGCTTGTAGCTCAGCTCGTGGTGTCGTCATATACTTAGTAGGCATGGTCTTAGCCTTAGAAGTAATGAGCGAAACATCGAACTCGTCTGAGTCTACTTGTCTGCGCAAGTACGCTGCTACACCAAAGCCGTTGTCACTGGCGTCAGAAAAACAGTGTAATTCCAAGTTGTCAGGAAATGTACTTTGTAATGGAAAGTAAACCCTGGGTATGGAATAATCCTCTAGCGAAGATAATTCCGCCTCCCAGATCTTCCATAAGTCCACTTGGTCTGATGAGATCGGCTCGTCCCATGTTAGTCCATCCTTCCAAATACTGCGCATATAAATGCGGGCTTGCAGTATCACTGGACTGATGAATCCTAACGGATCGAACAATCGGCTCAATTTTGACAAGCATGATCTCTTTGTCAGTGTGTTCTCTTGACTGTCCAGTCTCACTTTCACTCGAAAGTTGTCTGTGTTTGGGTCCCAAAAGAGCCCCAACACCTTAGTCATCGGTAGTGGTTCGAACTCTAGGTCTATGTCACCACCTCCACGCTCAGTCGTCCCGAATGAGTCTACTAATTCGGCACTGTTTGAGGCGAATTTGGTGAGGTTAAAACCTCCGCCCGCCAAGCAGTCCCGTAATTGATGTGCTACTGTTGTAGCACGTTCTACTGTGTCGCAACTCTGTAGTCCGTCGTCTACATAAAAGTCACGTTCTACGATTTTAATTATCTCTGGGTCATATAGATGTTTCTGATCTCTAGCGGCTTGTTTTAGGGCGTACATCGTGCAATTTGGGCTGTCTCTGGCACCGAAAACGCGAACTTGCATTTGGTAAGTCGCTGGTGGTAGACTTAAGTCTCCTTCCGGGTACCAGAGGAACCGCAAACTGTCTCTGTCTCGCTTTAACGCTCTCACTTGGTGAAACATCGCTTCAACGTCACAAGTAAAAGCTACTTGACGCTGACGGAAGCGCATAATCACCCCCATTAGATAATTATTCATGTTTGGTCCATCCATCAACTCACTATTGAGGGACATTCCCTCAAACAGAGCCGCACAGTCATTGACTACGCGTACTTTATCTGGTTTGTCGGGGTGTCTCACATAGTGATGTGGCAAGTAATATGTTTGGTCAGTCACTATCTCCGGGTTCGTCATTCGGATAGCGTATCCTTTTGTCAAATACGTCTCCATCTGAGTGTTGTACTGCAGATGGGCTTTCTCGTCCTTTAATAGACGTTGCCGTATTGAGTGTAGACGTCTTAAAGCCAGTGGGTAGTTGTTTATAAGTTTAGGACTTTGGCTACGCCATAACATCCCTACCTCATAATGTCCGTCTTTCGTCTGGCGGATAGTATCTTCCATGATCTTCAGAGATTGTTTCTCCTGTTCCGACATACAAGGTTT
Source organism: Nemertoderma westbladi (assembly GCA_032718475.1). Taxonomy (NCBI): domain Eukaryota; kingdom Metazoa; phylum Xenacoelomorpha; order Nemertodermatida; family Nemertodermatidae; genus Nemertoderma; species Nemertoderma westbladi. Next base: position 38,268 of record JAUCBJ010002451.1, read on the forward strand.
GTAGCTACCAGGTTCAGCTGTATCTTGTTCTAACCACCTGATAGTCTTCTCCGTTAATTCTTTGTCCAATGCGGCTTGTTCCATTTGATGATTTCTCAACGCGTCATCATCGATATCGACGAGCACTGTTGAGGTTATTGGGGTAGGTAGACTCGCAAGCCTATCATCTGTCGTCGATGGAATCTCTAGCTGACTCGTCTTCTCCCCAAGTTCTAAACTCACCTGGTGGGTTAGCTGCTCCTTGTGACTTATCATACTAGTTACACGTCTGTCATGTTTTGTCGACTGTAGTGTAGTATGGTTCACGTCGTGTGAAAAGGAATGAATTGAATTTGTAGTTAATAAACTACATGTACTCTGTACATCGTCTTCCTCGTCACTTACGTCTAGTGTGCGCACAGGCGCTCGAGTATACCACCCTATCGGCGTTCTGCAGGCGTATGCGTTTCCCGCTACAACTGCCGATGGTCTGGTTTCCCACACCTGATGTAGGTTGAATTGGTCCGTCCCGATCAGCATTGCTACCGATCTATAATTGACAGGACATTCGGGCACACCAAGGTGTCTGAAATACTTACGGTCCTCTAGAGATTGTTCCGGCACTGGACCTAGTAGGTTACTAAAGTCCTTCGTGGCCGCAAAGGTTAGATCTTTAAAAGGTAACAAAGACCTCTCCCTCTCGCTGTGTTGCGATTTTGGAAGAAGAGAGTCTAAGTCCAACTTAACTCGTGTCACTGGTATTGCACGCTGTCCGTGCATACTACTTACGGTATAACTGACGCGCTTACCTAGTTTAAGATCCGTCACTACGTCAGCTATCTTTTCATCCACGTAGCTGTGAGATGAGGCTGAATCTAGAATAGCGTAGATTCTTTTACTCCCCTTTGTGCCAGTAACCTTAATCGGAATTACACTGAATCCCTTCAGTTGGTCAGTAGTCAGAAGCGCGATCGACGGTTGTTCGTCTCCATTGGAATATTCGTCGTCGTCTTCTAACTCTTCGTCCGACGATCCGGATTGTTCTGAGAAGCAATCCTCAATATGGGTCACGAAGGTTGGAGTCGTTTTCGATTCTCATTTTCTATAGGCCGCATCACATCTCGCTGCTGCTTCCGGGTGTTCCCTGGCGAAGCGTTTCGTCGGTGTGTGGCTGTCTGTATGGAGCAGACCGTCGTGGTTGCGTCCACAGGATGGACAAGTGTCGGTATTTGGGCAATCTTTACGGACGTGTCCGTGTCGCGTACACCGCCAACAAGAGTCCAATGGCCGTATTTGCAGCCGTCGTTCTTCCGAGTTCAACTCGCGAAATTGTCGACAACCTCGTAACTTGTGACCGATATACCGCTTGCCTAAATGCTCGCAGTATTGGCAGCCGCTGAAGTCGGTACCGAGTTGTTGTCTCGTCTGTTTTGTCCCAATGGGCGCAGATACCCTACTACCGTCCGAGAATTGTCGTGATTCCGTCGGTGTGGTGTAAGTGGCCGTCTTAGTGGATGTTGTCTGGGGTTTTTGTCGGTTGGAGGATGGCAATGTGATCCCTTCTGCCACGATGTGCTGGTCAGTGTAGTTAGATCGAGTTTCTACTACTGCCTCCCTGGATATTAAAAGGTACACATCTTCTAATTTTAAGAATCCTCCCCGCTCTTCTCGCTGGTATTCGACCTTTCTCCACTCCCGACGAAGTCGATGGTGGAGTCGTCCTATGATCTTTAATAGGACTGTAGGGGTATTCCCGTAATCAAGTTGTCCAATGGATCTTAAAGTAGTGATAGCGTTTTTTATCTCGTCGGCCAGTTTTAATAAGTCGACGGGTTTAGTGATAGCCCCTCCCTTACAGAGTTCCTCTATTACTGACCTGGCCATACTAACTGTACCTCCGTATATCGAAGTTAAACGATCGTACGCTAGTTCGAAAGCGTCCGGTACACCAACGAAGGTCTCTGCCAAACGTTTAGGTTCTCCTGACAACGTTTGGAGCAGGTAATTGAACTTCTCCCGTGATGTAAAGGCGCACACGGCGATCTGGGATTCGATATAGTCTACGAAAGTATGCCAGTGTTTTGAGCTACCGGAAAACTTCGGTGGTTGTTGTACCGGCAATCCTTGTCTGGCTGCGAATTTCGCTATCTCCTCGGCAACGTTCAGAGTTTCGCGTCCTTGGTTGGTAATCTGGTTGATATCCCTTCTTGGCGCTTTTCCCTGATACGATGTGGGGTTTGAAGGTACCGGTCTTTGTGGTTCCTTCGGGTGTCTATTGTGTTCGAATTCGGAATTTCTCGAACTGTCGGTGTAACCTTCCTCCAGACGTTCCTCGATCTGAGCCAACTTATTGACAACTGGTCGCAGGATGTCGGCGAACTGTTGAGTACTGATCGCGTCTGTTGGTTGTAACGCCTTTTGTGTTGGTGTATTCTGTGGAGGATTGTCGATAAATGAATTATCCGAACGCTCACGTTTACATTTGTCGGCCGCTCCTGTTCTAAATACCTCGCGTTCCGGGTAATCCGACTCGCTCGAAGTACTACTGTCACCTGGATACGGTGGTCGACGTGCTCGAGTCCGTTGCGCCGTTCGAATCCTAACATTTCGCTTTGGAACATCGTCCACTGATTTCCGTTGTTCGGTAGGCTCACAAGTCTTCCTCGAAGTCGTAGATTGCGATGTAAACTGATTGAACGGTCGCGTATCCACTGTTCTCCATTGTTCGGTAGGCTCACAAGTCTTCCTCGAAGTCGTAGATTGCGATGTAAACTGATTGAACGGTCGCGTATCCACTGTTCTCCGTTGTTCGGTAGGCTCACAAGTCTTCCTCGAAGTCGTAGATTGCGATGTAAACTGATTGAACGGTGGTCGAGTAACAGCGTTTGAATCCAAAGGCCTTGTAGGTCGAAACGTCATTGGGTAAGCGTAGTGTGTAACGGGTTTAGGTGTCGACGGTGGACTCACCTGTTTAGTTGTCAGTAGTGCAGGTCCAGTCAACAAACTACTACGATCTGTAATCGGCGGGTTACTTACCTTGACTTTCGGAATAGGCGACGACGTTGCTCTTGGCGGTGTAAACTTGTCCGGGATAACAAACCTGTGTTCCGTCGCACCATGGATAGGAGAAATATTACTACTACCAGCAATCGAAACAGGTTCCTTAGTCGTAACCGGTGCAAACATATGAGTTACCTGTGGGAATCGTTGACACAAGTCCTTTACCAATTGTCGTTCCCGTCCGGGTGCTCCTACGCTTCCTTCCTTCTTCCGTTCCTGAATTTGGCGATGTCTTACCTCTATCTGGTCCAAGTCATGTCCGTCTCGAGATCTCATCGATCGATCGCGGGCTTGTAGATCCAAATCTTCCTTCGCGTTGGCTAATTCTCTCGCCTTCTTCCCGAGTTCGAAATGAAGTTTAACTTCCTTCTCGCGTTGTTCCGTCTGTTGTTGTTGCGCCTCGAACTCCGCTTGTCGTATAGCTGACTGAGCCTTTATTTGCCGTTTTTTCATCTCGGCTCTCGCTTCTGATACTAACCTCTGTCGCTCTAACTCAGCCGCTGCTGCTGCCGTTCGTTGCGCCAACTCGGCCGCTGCCGCTTGTTGGGCGATGTCCAACTCCAACCTTTCCATCTCGGCCGCTTCCAACTCGGCTTGTTCTTGCAGATGAGAGATTCTTGCAACATTCGCAACACGTAGTTTTTCTTCTTCTACCGCCGCTTGTGCCGTTAACAATTGAGCTTGTTCCTCATCTTCCCGTTGTTGTCTATCATGTTGTTGTTGCTGTCTGGAAATTTCTGACGTCACTATACTTATCTCGCCAATTTCGCTGCGAATACTCACTAACGATTGGTCCAGTATTCCCGGTGCCGATTCGATTCGTACGGGTGAAGTTTCCCTCGTATATTCCGGCACGGCTTCCAAATCGCTGACGTCTTCGCCGCACATACGTAAGTGGTCCGTCAGATGTTTCAATTGTCCATCCAGTCGGTACAGTTCCTGTTCTTCCTCGGGGTGCAATAATTCGTCCGAAACTGACTCACCTAACAACTGGTCCGCTTGTTCCTGTTGTATCTGCCTAATCGTCGACTTAAACTGAATCAGTTTCTCTCTAGCGATCATTAGTTTCTCGAGGATTCTAAGTTGAGTATCCATGTCCTGTCTCTGTCTAGCTAGATCTTGTAGGCCAACTAGATTATCTACGGACTTATATACTTTACTCTGTACTCTCACCTGGAGGGTGTAGAACTCGAATCGAGACATCGGCGCGGTCAACCCGTCTAATATGCGTTGGCCTTCTCCAATACTCCTGGTAATATGCGCCATGTAACCGCCGACGCTTCTAACCACGCTTTCTGTGCTTCCTACTGAACTTACCATTTCCGTTTCCCTGTATCTAGGTTGCGGAACAGTTAGAAAGTCCTCGGTCCTGCCGTCGCCTCGTACTACGGCATCCGGTACTCCCGTTGGATGTACTGGTGACGCACACGGTGTAGGTTCGGTAGGCTCGCGAGTCTTCCCCTGTTGTTCTTCCGCTGCTGACTTATCCGCGTCACATGAGTCATAGTCGGTTTGTGTATTTTTCGTATAGTCTTGTTTGTCACTCATTTCGGTAGTTGTAAGTCAAGTAAAGTGAGTGTCAAAGTATCAAACTTACCGTTTTTTATCTAAACGGTACTAATTACAGTCTTATAAAATTAGCCTACCGGCCGATTTTATAGCAGATGGATAAAATTAGCCTAAACGGCCAATTTTACAGCAAATGAATGTCACGGAATAAGTATATAATAAAATTAGCCTAGCGGACAATTTTATAACAAATAAATCAGATAACGATATGCGTTATCAAAAGGTAAATTAAATACAATAATACGGACTAATTCAGCAATGAACAAAGAAATCGTACGGAATGCATAAATACTTGAGACAGTGGAACCCACAATAATTTTAACTAATACGGTAATGCTTAACTTATTTATGCAACTTTTCGAACTCACCCACTCCAATAGTTCTCCAGAAAAACAGATTCCCAGATACAAACCGGACGTGAACCTTTCCGTTTCCAGCGTTGCGGACGAAGCGCGATTTTCTCAACCAAAGTTGTTGAGTTATCTATCTCCCAAACTTGCTAAACACGGTCTTGCTCCCGTTACAGCCTAGAAATGAGTTCTGAATCCTGAAAAAACAAAAGAGTTAGGTTTTACTTTTACGAAAATTTTGTACCGGTACAATATGGTATTTAAACCCTTTTTTAAACACCGGTATTCAATTCCAAAAATATATTACACGCGGTTCAAATCAAATTTTATTCCAAAAATTTAGCACTTAGCTAATCAAATACGAATTTTTACCTCAAAATACAAAATTTTCAAATAACTTTAGTCCTACCGAACCGTAGTTCAGTAAAACATATTCCTACTATTTGAAGAGACGGTATCAATACCTGCAATATCCTACTATAAAGTTTGTGAATCAAATCATAAATCCGACCTTCTCACCAAAACAGTAAACTCTAAGTAAGCGAATATATTGCAGTATTGATCTCTTATAACCGGTGAGGCAGAAAACAGTCTACGAGCAGACAAACTTCGATAAAACAAAATCCCGCGCAGCGAATCCTAAAATCAGGCTGACTCACTGACGGACTAAGGGGCTCGTATACTTTGCCGCGGTGTGATTTATATGGTTGGGCGAAAGGGACGCTAGCTAGGTACAGAGGCAGATATTTGGAGATGTCTAACTAGCGAGCAAAGTGCAGTAAGGACGAAAGTTAATTTTATATATTTTGAGGTGTAAATAATTTCTAACGCGCGTGTGTTAATTCTGAACGGTCAAAAGCAGTTTTGCTCCTTCACATATATAATTACTGGGTACGGTGTGTATTTTACGAATATTCTAATTTTATAACTTGTAGGTCCAATACTCACGAATGATAAGGTTCCTTCCCCTCTTGCGTATTTCCAGGACTCAAATTCAGGCATAGGGTTAATGCTACGCCCAGAATTCGGCAATTTTAGGTACCAGGTCCCTGATACTAAGAAGAGATGTGTTAGTTTACTACTGTAGGCGTACGGGTACTAATAGCTATCCTGGCTCCTATCTAGAATTTTAGTCACCCAGGTAGTCCGGGTAACTTCCTATTAGGGCGTTGGCGGGGACACGGTAGATGTTAGTATCCCTAGTAGCCTCAATTTATTTGCGCCTAGTGTAAACTGCCCTACCGCCTGAACGGTACAATCCCAATTCAGGTGAAAACACAGCAACCCCCCTAGCCTACAAGTTCTAATGCAATGGATACTGTTGTACTGCAAATAGTCGCACACACACCTGTACTTAGCAAGAGTTAGGCGTACAGTTTGCTGCACCCTATCAATTTGTATGCTTCGTACCGGTGTGCCTACGTCCTATCTGCGTACTAGTATCTGCCTGCTCTTTCCCTCTCCCCCCGTAGGAATATGAATGTCTACTGCGGTTTTTCCTGAATCAAGACAGTACAGTCCCTATGATGTAATTTTAGGCTTACAGCGTGTCACTACTTCTACCTTTTGATCTTTTGGTCTTAAACTTAGGTAGCAAGGCGTCGAACGCTGTCTAACCTTTCAGGCGATGGGCGAATAACTCTAGATGGTATTGCGGGTTGTCTCTCGTCTACATTCCCCCGATGTTCCCGTTCATTGCTGCGGCCCGATCTCTAGCCGGCCATCCTGTCCCTAAGTTTGTTCACCGTAGTGAATCCATGGTAAAACAGATAGAAAAGGGCTGAGATTGACAAGTATTTCTAACTTTTATTACAAAATCAAACAGATAAGATAATAACTAATGAAATCAGAAAGATATAGATAGAATGCACTGAGATAATGAATGTATAAGATTGATATAACTGAGAATGATAACTAATGAACAAATCGCACCTTTATATAGCAAATTTGTGCCGCAATCAATCGAGAAAATTCTCGATTGTTCTATAGGTTCTAACAGGTTTTTAAAGATAGCTATTGGTCCAGCTAATATATAACTTGCACGACATTGGTTACAATCAAATAACTACAGTCTCATTGGTACAGACAAATGCAATTAATTTGTAGCGGTTAATTTAAATGAGTTGAAATTCTGTACAAAAAATAATTCGCACTTACTAGGATTCGAACTCAATACCTACTACACATATAATTTCCAACGCTCTACCGACTGAGCTACTGAACCACTTGACCGATAGATGTTCAAATGATAGAACCAATACGAATGAGAACTCAAAGCAATCTTTACAAAGTTAATTCGAATAAAAATAAAATTTTGAAAATCCACGGCATTTAGGGAATATAATTCTATAGCAGCCTTAACTGCATTCTTGGCCGCTGTTGTCTGTTTGAGACGGTACTCTTTCGGCGCCTTATAGAGGTCATTTCGGCACTTCTGAATTTTGTTGTCAGTCCAGGGGGCCCTTTTCCTGTTTCGAGGGAATACAGGAACTGTTTCTGCAGCTGCTAACTTAACTGCTTCTGTAAAGGCAGTATATCCCTCACAGTGATCTGCCGCCTCAGAGGAAAGAACCTCATACCTGTTGCTCAGCTGTAGTGTGAAGCTGGATCTCACACTTGGCTGTTGCAACAGAGAGGACCAGTCATGCCGCGGCAAGGCAGATTTCATGGTTATGCTAGCACGCAGACTAAGTCTTACCTTGGCCACAATAAGGCGGTGATCACTGGAGAAGGGTCGAAGTGTAAATGCATTACAGTCTTGTATAGAGCTCCTGTATTTCCTACGAAACAGAATATGGTCTATCTGGGACTTGTGACCACTGGGTCCACTATGAGTCCATAGCTTTCTAGTTCGCTTCTTGAACTGGGTTCCAGCCGAAAACAATCCATTTCCAGAGATAAAATCCTGAAGATGGACAGAATTTCGGTTAACACTATGGCTATAGGCTATAGGTGATTGATGCAGACTTGCATTAAAGTCTCCCAGGAATGTTAAGAATGAATGCTGATCCACTCCATCAGTAGCTGCTTGTAGATTGTGGTAGAAATTTTCCACCTCCTCTACAGGGGCAACACTAGTTGGAGAGTAGCACACAATCAGAACCACCTTAGGAAACTTCTTAGCCAGTCTTCCAGAACATGAGAAGTGGCAACGGATGATGCGGTTCGAGATTTGGTCTATTTTGTACAATGCTGCATGTGCAGTTGGATTCATCAATAGACCAATTCCACCATTGCCACTATCATCTGCTGACGCGAGGGCGAGTCGCCAACCGCCCCCCATGTCCTTAATCAGAACCTCATCAGTCTGTCCAGTCTGCATTCGGTGCACTTGAACACCCACTGCGCTAAGAGAAAGCTTATCTGCCAAGGCAGTCAGCTCACCTTGTCGCATTGGGGACCCGAGTGTTAGGGTGTTTACTGAGGCTAGTCTAGTGACTTGCATCAGATTCACGAATGGCTTTGTTGGTCGGGGTGGAACATGAGAGTAGCCTCCAACTACAGAATCCCTCTCCCCATCACAATCTGGCCTCCCTGGTGACCCAGGGTTTGGGCCAGAAAGGTCATCAGGAAAGGGACTCAAAGAATTGTTGGCTTCTCTCTCTCCAGTAGGGGGTGAGACAGGCAGCCGGTCAGGAGTTAACTGACGCCTGTGAGGCCGATTGTGTCCGGTATTTCCACTGGCCTCTAGTGGCCGGACCTCCGCATTGCTAATGTAATCCATAGCGGGGGTTGGAGGGTGCTTTTTTGCCGAGTCACCTCTCGGGGCAAATACCACACCCTGGTTTGCCATTCCACAGGGTGGGTGTCGCAATGGAGTCAGATATGAGGCCCATCACCCATATCTTTTCTGGCATACACGACCCACCATTGGCTGTTGCAGCTCATCTCCACTGCTGGGTCATGCCATGTACCCTTGCTGCCAGTTGCAGGTCGCAGTGAAGTGCTCTCAGTGTGGACATGAGAACACTCTACTCCTGACCAGCCATTGGTAGATCACCATCTGCCTGGTCAGGCCATATACCCCTGCAGCCAAGTATATGGGTATAACCTCATACCTGTTGCTCAGCCGTAGTGTGAAGCTAGATTCACACTTGGCTGTTGCAACAGAGAGGACCAGTCATCCCGCGGCAAGGCAGATTTCGTTGTTCTGCTAGCACGCAGACTAAGTCTTACCTTGGCCACAATAAGGCGGTGATCACTGGAGAAGGATCGTAGTGTAAATGCATTACAGTCTTGTATAGAGCTCCTGTATTTCCTACGAAACAGGATATGGTCTATCTGGGTCTTGTCACCACTGGGTCCACTATGAGTCCATAGCTTTCGTGTTCGCTTCTTGAACTGGGTTCCAGCCGAAAACAATCCATTTCCAGATATAAAATCCTGAAGATGGACGGAATTTCGGTTAACACTATTGCTATAGACCCAGGGCGATGTAGGTGATTGATGCAGACTTGCATTAAAGTTTCCCAGGAATGTTAAGAATGCATGCTGATCCACTCCATCAGTAGCTGCTTGTAGATTCTGGTAGAAATTTTCCACCTCCTCCACAGGGGCAACACTAGTTGGAGTGTGGCACACAAACAGAACCACCTTAGGAAACTTCTTAGCCAGTCTTCCAGAACATGAGAAGTGGCAACGGATGATGCGGTTATAGATTTGGTCTATTTTGTCCAATGCTGCATGTGCAGTTGGATTCATCAATAGACCAATTCCACCATTGCCACTATCATCTGCTGAAGCGAGGGCGAGTCGCCAACCGCCCCCCATGTCCTTAATCAGAACCTATCAGTCTGTCCAGTCTGCATTCGGTGCTCTTGAACACCCACTGCACTAAGAGAAAGCTTATCTGCCAAGGCAGTCAGCTCACCTTGTCGCATTGGGGACCCGAGTGTTAGGGTGTTTACCGAGGCCAGTCTAGTGACTTGCCTCAGATTCACCAATGGATTGCTGTTCGGGGTGGAACATTAGAGTAGCCTCCAACTCCAGAATCCCTCTCCCCCTCACAATCTGGCCTCCCTGGTGACCCAGGGTTTGGGCCAGAAAGGTCATCAGGAAAGGGACTCAAATAATCGTTTGCCTCTCTCTCTCCAGTAGGGGGTGAGACAGGCAGCCGGTCAAGAGATAACTGACGCCTGTGAGGCCGATTGTGTCCAGTCATTCCACTGGCCTCTAGTGGCTGGACCTCCGCATTACTATTGTAATCCATAGTGGGGGTTGGGGGGTGCTTTTTTGCCGAGTCAGCTCTCGGGGCAAATACCACACCCTGGTTTGCCATTCCACAGGGTGTTTGTCGCAGTGGAGTCAGATATGAGGCCTATCACCCATATCTACTCTGGCGCACATGACCCACCATTTGCTGTGCAGCTCATCTGCTGGGTCATGCCCTGTACCCCTGCTGCCAGGTGCAGGTCGCAGTGAAGTGCTCTCAGAGTGGACATGAGAACACTCTACTCCTGACCAGCCATTGGTAGATCACCATCTGCCTGGCCAGGCCATATACCCCTGCAGCCAAGTATATGGGTCCTTAATCCAGGACGAAGGGCATCCTTATCCCAGAAAGAAGAGGGTCCTAGTTACTGGACCAGATTTGCCCTAGTAAGAGGGTCTATGCAGCTACAGGTGGCACCTCCTTTATGCTGCATGGAGGTGGCAAGTTTTATTGATCAATGACCTATAATACCTGACCTGACCTGCTGGCACAACAATTGAATTGAATCAAATTCTTCAGAGTCCAATGTTTCAGTTTCGGGTCTCTCCTCCAAAGTAGCGCGATAATTTACTCTAAGCACATTTATACGCTTATTCATATCTATAAAATGGTTACGAATTACCTGCAACTTATCATATAGGGATGTCAGAGTTCTAAACTGTCTCTCTTTGGTCGCTATACTCACCAACTTCTGTAAATTGATTGTTTGCAGGTGTAACAGCTGATCATATTCATCCAGCATTCCGGCTAAATCTGTCGGGTCATAGGTTCCACTGTCTAGGCATTTGGTTAATTTATTTGTCGCCTTGGTTACCTTACCCATGTTACCATTAATAGCTTCAGTAGGCTTTTAGGGTAGCTAGTAGTTTCGTATTTAATATTTGACTAGCTAATAGTTAGTTTGTAGCAATTTGTTTTACGCCGTGTGTGTGCGGTGTTACTTTTCGGTACTTGAAAAGGTACATAGGGTTTAAAGACCAAGTTGTATCGGTACCTAGGAAGATTTTTCGTAGAGTAGAAGTAAAACTCTCACCTTCGGCTTTTCAGGACTCAAGGACTCATTTCTGGACCGCTTCGAGGATTAGACCGCTTTTTGCAAGTTTGGGAGACACAAAATTCGTCCGCGACGCGAAAAACGGAATGACCCATGTCCGGTTTGTATTTGGGAATTTGCACTACTGGAAGATCACACAAACACACACACACACACCCCTACACCCCTATACGGGTTAACTATGGATTCTGTGGACAAGCTCACAACCAAGGGATCTGTGGACGTACTTATTTATTAAATATCTAGAGAACTATCCAATGAAAATCCTTCAAATTTTCAAATTAGCTTCCTAATAAGTAATGGGAAATGTTTGCTTTTCAAAATTTAAAATTTTTCCAATATTTCAAAAATCATTTTTTTACATTCACTGTGCGGACATTGACTTTGGTGACGTCATAGTTATGTGTGTTGTGCCTGAGTGTGTTTAGTGATGTCCACAAACCCCAACTGGGGTCAAGACACATACGGAAATTAATGTCCACATTCCCCAACTAGTGTAACACATACAGTATATGGGAAAGGAAACTGAAATGCTTTGTTTTTATGCAACTTCATGGATATGATTATAGTAATTGGATTACTTGGCCAGGTCAGTCCATAGAAATAATGTTCTTTTATTGTTTTTATACACTCGTGAATAATTATTATTGTAAAAGTTAATATTTCCCTATTAGTTACCTAAGGACTATTTGTGGTACAAGTTTCCTTAGTTTACTCAGTTACTATAACAATGGGTTTTCACTTAATCAATAGCGATAGCGCTGAACAATCCCGCCTGTAAAGCAATGCATACAAGTTAGCATGTAGCAATTTGTTTTGAAAATACTTGCAGTCTCAAGAAATAAACCGTAATACTGCCATCACTGCTCAAAATATTCTTTTTTTCTGCGGGAAGACTAATTATTTTTAGGTTGTATATAAATACAAATAGAGTGGCGCACAGCAATTAATGATATAACTCTTATCATTCAATTAATTATATTAATTATGAATTGTATGCCTTAAAATTATTTGGACCCTTCTACAGTACGTATTGTAAGAGCAATAGACGCTAAGAATATATAATAAATTAACGAGAACACACCGTTCTAAATACTGTCCCTTGCGCACATCTGGGGACATTAGTTTTTGTATTGTTTTTCTGCAGGCCATACGGTATGTAGTTGCAATGGACATTAAGAAATGTTTTTATATACAGTATTGACGAAAACACACCGTTCTAAATACTGTCCCTTGCGCACATCTGGGGACATTAGTTTTTGTATTGTTTTTCTGCAGACCATACGGTATGTAGTTGCAATGGACATTAAGAACATTTTTTATATATTGACGAAAACACACCGTTCTAAATACTGTCCCTTGCGCATATCTGGGTACATTAGTTTTATTAGTGCTGGGAGTATTATATTAGGTCCTACGTTTAGTTGCAATGAATGTTAAGAATATTTAATGTATTAGCAAAAACATACCATACTGTCCTTTACGCACATCTGGGGACATTGGTTTTTGTATAGGTGAGATAGGCTCTACGTGAACCATGTCCTGGAATATAGTGTCGTCGCGGGAAGGTTTTAAACTTTACATGCATTTAACTCAGAATATTATTTCTCATTTTTTCCTTCACTCACACCGTCATTTTTTAATGAATTCGTTTGAAATTTTCAGTGAATGATCTTGACATATTCACTCACATATTGGCCGTTAATCAGAAGACTAATGTTAAGGGCACGTGTTTGTCCATACATTTGACTATTAAGCTTATGTACCTCTTCTGAGGAATTGGTTCAACAGAATGACTTGAAATTTGGAGGGAAATTAATTTTGCATGTGTCTCAGACGTGGTAGCAGAATAAATAAAAAAATTATTGTGATCACCAGAAATTTTCAAAGTGAAGAATGTTATTTGCAAAAAGTGAAAAAAACACGTATTTTGGCCGTTTTTTGCTATGTAACTTTTTAAATTTCTAACCCATATGTGCTATCACCTATAAAGGATTAGTATAAGAACATATACTAAAAATTTCATGCAATTTGGTCCAGTAGTTCCAGAGAAACAGGTACATGAGTGAAAAATAAAAACGAAAAATAAAATTCTGAGATAAAGCCATTTAAAGTTTTCAAACCTTCCCGCCATTTTATGTTAAATGGAGGGATAATTCAAATTGTATTGAAAAAATAAGGAAGAATCCTTCCAAACTAAAATTTTCGATATGGGGGTTTTCTGGGGTGGTGATTGCATTTCCGATGTCAGTTTTGACGTTTGATGAATTCCAGTCTGTCTGTTTGTCGGACAATCTGTCTGTCTGTCAGTCAATAATTAAGGAAACACACTACCGAACTGAAATTTAGGTTATGGGGGTTTTCCAGGTCGGTGATTTCAGCACCGAAGTTATTTTGGACGTTTGAAGAATTCCAGACTGTCTAAATGTCAGTTTGTCTGTTTATCAGACAATCTGTCCGTCTGTCAGTCGAAATTTAGGAAAGGACACGACATCGCTAAAAATTGATTTAAAGGGGTTTTCCTGGTCGGTGATTCCATTTCTGATGTCAATATTTAAATATATTGGCTTTGTGTTGGGTCTGTATTCATGTCGGTCTGTCCGTCAAAATATAACAGACAGACAGTCAACCTAATAGACCATCTAGAATCCTTTAACCGTTAAAACGGACATAAGAAATGGAATCATAGACCGGGAAAACATCTACAACAATATTTTCAGTTGTGTATTTCATTCATTACTTTTTGACTGACAGACAGAAAGACAGACAGGCAGACAGACAAGCAGGCAGGCAGAATGACAGACAATCTAGGATACGTAAACGTTGAGACTGACATTATAAATGTGAAACTAAACAGGAAAATTCCTACAGTATGGCAAAATTGTACATTGCACGTGTTTCTTAAATTTTGTAAGACTGACCGACTGACAGACAAACAGACAGCTATAACTCGAGAACTAAAAGAGATCTCGCTCTGTCGTTTTTCAGTTTTGAAATAGCCATTAAATTTTGATACAGAATCCTTAAAAAAAATTTTTTGATTTTTTTAAATTTTGACCACAAACACGTGCCCTTAACTAAAAAAAATGAAAAAATGTTAACTATATGTGTTTTATTTTTGCCCGATATTTTCAGATTATCGGCTCAAAACATAACTTACGCTCGAAATTTCAAAATTCTGTCTACAAGTTTTATTGGTTAATGTCAAGACCATTCACTGAAAATTTCAAACGAATTGATTAATATATGACGGAGTAGATCGATTTTGAATGAAGGAAAAAATGAGAAATAATATCATCGCCCTGCTCTCTAATACGCTAACAGATGCACAGCTTCTTCTAAATAAAGTGGAGAGGGCTGCTAAGGAGGTTGGATTGCTTATAAATGCTAGCAAGACCGAATTCATGACCTTTAATGTTGATGGAAACTTGACAACCATTGATAATAATCAACTAAGGAACGTTGACGACTTCCAGTACCTTGGATCATGGATAGAGAGTAGCAAAAAGGACACGTTCGTGGGGCCTTCGCGCAGCACGAGGCCCAGTTATGAGATACAAATTAATATTGTGCGACTGTATCACAAAATCAGGTTATGAGAGATTAACCCACACCACCAATTAATCAAAGAAAGGGGGACAGTACGTGTTCACCCCTTTTAATCTGCACCCCCCCCCCCCCCTCCCCCCACCCACCAATACATAACCGCGACATCAACCACCCACGGAAGGGAAGGGTAGCATGAACTTATTTCCAAACGCACGTTCAATATGCAAAGCCAGGTGGTTTATAGGAATATAATCAATGCAGTACTCGTCTTCATTATAAGCCTCTTTTCGTTCGACCTGTTTTGTATTAAAATATATTTATTAAACGCAGGCTGACGCTCTTTATAATAATAATACCTAGGGATGCCAGCTTCCAGACTTTCAATCTTTACTGCCACGCAAACCCCGCAGAGGAAGTTTTGGTTTGAGAGATCAAGTCCATCGGCAATTGGTGTTTCAATTTCGGTCCAGGAACTCTGACAATGGGAGCATTCAATCTTAGCTGTGGTCCATTCCCGTGGTTTCGGCTTCCTTTTCTTCGTCCCAATGACAGATTCTTCTGAAGACGTTCGATTCGCTTTCAGTTTATTGTTTGCGTTTGTGTTTTGAAGTTAAACGAACGGATGAAGTGGTAGGCATTCACCAGCGGCAGCATAGTGTAAAGATGATAGAAAAAACTTCACTTTTGAAGTTGTATTCGAGTGGACAGTCGCGCCGGTTTCGAGGTAACCATACCGACCTGTGATAAGCGTTGGTTTTGTTCAGTGCCGGTAGTCATCTCTCAGTCTCTCACCTCTTCAATGTCAGATTTTGTAAATACTGATAACACGAATAACGGTATATATTTCAATACTTGTCAATAGTAATATATATAATTTAGATAACTATTTTATATCTGTACTGTTGAGCAAACTCTACATAAATTCCAACCTGTGTATCGCCGGTAGTGCTGTTGCTACAATGTATTGCAAAATTTGTCAGAAACCCAGCTGATTTATCCTACAGTAATAATAATTTAACACATTTTAAATTTGGATAAATAAATTTATTATAACTGCAATAACAGTTACACTGATGATGCTGCACGAAGGCCCCACGCAAATTCTACTTGAAAAATTTTCAAACTTTTGCCAAACAACATGTGTACCAAGTTTGGATAGATTTCATCAAGGATTGGCCGAGTTATTAACGTTTAAAATAAAATACTGAAAAAAAAAACGCGACAGAACGACAGGTTGATTAATGGTACCCCTACGCTAAGGCTCACTCACTTCGTGGCTCGCCCCACATAGAAGTTAGGAAAGCAAAGGCTTGGGTAGCTCTATCAAAAATGGATACCATCTGGAAATCAGATCTCTCCAGGCACCTGAAGATTCTAAGTTCTTTCGAGCCACAGTGGCAAGTGTATTTATTTTTATACGGGGGTAAGACATGGACACTGACGAAATCACTTGAACAGCGAATTGATGGCTGCTACACAAGACTACTAAGGGCAGCCCTAAACATCAGCTGGAGACAACACATGACAAACGCCGAGCTTTATGGTACAATACCACCTGTATCAACCACCCTCCGTGAATGCAGATTAAGATTCAGTGGGCACTGCTGGCGAAGTAAAGACGAGGTCATACCAGATCTACTTTTCTGGCAACCAACTCATGGAAAGCGTAAGTGTAGGACGACCGGCCTTAACATATATAGATCAACTTGAAAGGGATACTGAACTTTGGAGAAACGAAATTGCGACAACTATGGAGAATCGGGAATCCTGGAAGGATCTCATTTCCACTATCCGAGTTCGCTCGACCTAGTAGTAGTAGTAGTTGTAGTAACATTCATTGTAACTATACGTAGGGCCTATTATAATACTCCTAGCACTACAAAAACTAATGTCCCCAGATGTGCGCAAGGGACAGTATTTAGAATGGTGTGTTTTCGTCAATATATAAAAACATTTCTTAATGTCCATTGCAACTACATACCGTATGGTCTGCAGAAAAACAATACAAAAACTAATGTCCCCAGATGTGCGCAAGGGACAGTATTTGGAACGGTGTGTTCTCGTTAATTTATTATATATTCTTAACGTCCATTGCAACTAACTACCTACATAAATAGAACGTAGGGCATAATATAATACTCTCTGCACTACAAAACTAATGTCCCCAGATGTGCTCAAGGTACACTACACTATTTAGAATGGGTGTGTTTTCGTTAATTTATTATAATGTCTATTTCCACTACAGTACGTAGAAGGGTCTAAAAAATTAAAGGTATAAAATTCATGATATAATTAATATAATTGAATGATGTGATTGTAATTTGAAGGATAAGAGTTATATCATATATCGTTGTGCTCCACCTTGTTTGTTTAAACATGAATTTAATTAATGCCCCCGCAGAAAAAAAGTAGCAGTGGCCGTATTACGATATTTGTCCATATATTTTTTAAAAAATTGCTACATGCTTGTATGCATAGTGCATGCGGGATTGTTTAGCACTATCGACTAAGTGAAAATCCATTGTTATAGTAACTGAGGAAAGTTGCACCGCAAGGGGTGCTTAGTTAACTCGTAAGGAAATATGTGCACATCTGCAAATGTGCAAATCTGTGCACACACACACACACACACACACCCCCCACACACACCCCCCCCCCCCCCACACACACACACACACCCCTACACACACACACACATACGTGTA
This sequence comes from Nemertoderma westbladi, assembly GCA_032718475.1. Classification (NCBI taxonomy): domain Eukaryota; kingdom Metazoa; phylum Xenacoelomorpha; order Nemertodermatida; family Nemertodermatidae; genus Nemertoderma; species Nemertoderma westbladi. Next base: position 55,746 of record JAUCBJ010002451.1, read on the forward strand.
CAGGGTGGAAATCGAGGTAGTCCGTACTCTACATACTAACCGAGGAGAAATTTTATTTAGATGAGAGACTAAAATAACCAATTTTAATCAGTAAAATGTGGTCTATTGTATTCATTGGGGTACTTAAAGAGTTGTTTATATTGTAAATATGTTGTCGGTTTACATTTTTATTCAACGTCACATAACACGTAATGACTGAGGATACACAATACACACCCGTTGAATCACAAATCGAGACTGTTAGCCCTGAAGTCCATCAATATAATAGTGGTTACACACTCCTCGATTTTTCACTTTTCACTGATTCGAATAAATCCACCAATCACATGCATAGCAGAGACCAAAGCAGGCATATTGTTCTGGAGTATTTATATACACTTGACCAATAGACAAAAGACAATCGTCTTATATTGTAATCTTCACTTGTAGGCCTTATGCCAATAGTTTGGTGTGTGTTTCCTGGAATTGATTCTGTACATTATAGGTCGACATATTTTATGCAGATATTTAATTTAATTGATTGCTATGGATGAAGTGGTTAATTGTCGGCAATTAAAGGTTGTTAGTAACTACAATTTTTATATTATTTAATTCATACATATAAATCTATTTTCAAAGATAATTTAGGTTGTTGTCCATTAGTGAAAATAATTATCGAAAGGTAGAATTATTACATTTTATTGGAATTTTGAAGTATCGTTATGTAATTTATTCTAATTCATAGAATATTGTAGTCATCTTCACTGCCCGGTGTAAAAAACCTTCAACCGGAACGTAATTTTAGAAGTTTTATGGGTTGAATGTCAAAGTATGTAGGCCTACATATTGTTTTGTGCTTTTTTCCAGAAAGGTGAAATCCGATACTGTAAATGGAAAGATACGAAAACATACTCAGCTAAGATTATCGACCCCGCCGTAAAGATGACAGGAGGTAAGTAAAGTATATATAAATTTAATAATATACAATTAAAGGTACGGCCCCTGAGAAGGACACCAGACTTTCTGCTTTATTTACTTTGCAGTATCCTCGATTTGATATAACTATGTATTTCAGAAGTATATTAGTATATTAGATAATCTTTTTTCATTGACGAATTTGTATATCCTCGTTTTCTCTATGTGAGTGTATCCTCGGTATGTTAACTGTGTTGCAGAAATATTAGATAATATTTTTTCATTGACGAATTTGTATATCCTCGTTTTCTCTATGTGAGTGTATCCTCGTTATGTTAACTGTGTTGCAGAAATATTAGATAATATTTTTTCATTGACGAATTTGTATATCCTCGTTTTCTCTATGTGAGTGTATCCTCGGTATGTTAACTGTGTTGCAGAAATATTAGATAATATTTTTTCATTGACGAATTTGTATATCCACTTTGCTCTATATGATTGTATCCTCGGTATGTTAACCCTTTGCGTACCAATACTTAAAAAAGGCGGCACATTGCCGCCTTTTTCATTCTGAATAATTCAGGACCTTGCTCATAAAGGCGGCAGTGTACCGCCTTTATACTGTATAACTATAACTTAACCCCCAGGGCGGCAGAGTGCCGCCTTTACATATCCTGACCCCTAGGGCGCAGGGTGCCACCTTTATTTAAAACCTTTTATAACTTTCTTTTAACTATTGTGGCAGAAAAATGGAGTTCATATTCGTGTTGGGCAGGAAAAACTGGTCTAGAAAGTTAATTTAATATTGCTTGAAGGGATTCCTATTGGTTGGAGGGAATTTTAAATTACATAATTTTAGGCCATTTAATTTTAATTGAGCCAATAATTTTGTTACAAATGATTAAGGGAGGCACACTGCAGCCCTTGGGGTTCAAATGAAAGATTTAAAAATTTCGAAAATGTTTAAAGGCGGCCGCTTTTAAAGGTGTGCCGCTTTTGAGGGTAGGTTAAGTAATAATATGGTTATCCTCTTTATATAAAAATCTCTGGTAGGAGTAGTACGACAAGAAAATAAACCTTGGTCCGATCAAATATATTTTTATTGGTCCTAGGAAATAAACATTAATGTAAACTAACGAACGCTCTTTGGTACCTAACGCTCTTTGGGTCTTAATGCGACTTTACCTCTTTGTTTTCTACAGCACGGGCAGTAAAGTCTTAGGTCTTTGTTTTGTACTCACTCGACGATCCTCGTACCAATGGTCTGCAACTTGCAGTCTGTAACTACTGAAGAGTTTGTTTATTTTGGTAGAATATTTGATTATTTTGGGGGAATATGAATTTATTTTGGGAAAATTTGTATTTATTTTGGTATTATTATTTAATTTATTTATATTGGTGACTTGATCTAATTTGGTGTTGAATAATTTTTTTGGGGTAAAATTATTTAATAACTATTTAGTCTCTATTTAGTCTATAACTATTTAATAACTATATAATCGCCTCCGCTTTGCAGGACATTGCTTTCGCCGTGAGGACCAGCCAGTGCATAATCTTGTACTTTGGCAGCCTCATGGAGTGAATAAGCATGGTGGACAGCCTATGACTTTCTTGAGACGCATCTTAAAGGACACTGGCCTTAAAGATGCGGATGATCTAGCAAATGTCATGGGTGATAGGGAGTTGTGGCGGTGCAATTTTGTTGACAAGCCGGCACAGCATTCTTAAAAATGCAGCTGCAATGCAGCATGCCGATCCTAGTAGTAGTAGTAGTAGTACATGGATTTGTATCGAAATGTTTACTCACTGTTGGTTTTATGCCTTTAGTAAAGAATAAGTTAGGGGACATTACTGACAAGTCTAATTATAGAGCAATCGCTATCTCGTCTCTTATAATTAAGGTGTTTGAATGGGTTCTTTTATTGAGTCAAGGAGACAAGTTAAAGTTTGATGATCTTCAGTTCGGTTTTCGGCCGCTTTCTGGCACAGTGATGTGTTCTTGGACAGCCTTGGAAGTGGTTCAGTATTATTCTAGAAACTCTACACCTGTATACGGTTGCCTACTAGATCTAACCAAGGCCTTTGATCTTGTTGAGTGGGGAAAACTGTTTTTCGAACTTATTAAGAAGGGCTTATCGCCCTTGTTTGTAAGGTGCTTACTATGGAAATACGTTAACCAATCATGTACCGTCAGGTGGAATAACGTTTCGTCTGCTGCTTTTAATGTTTCGAATGGAGTTAGACAGGGGTCTGTAGCCTCACCTACCTTTTTTTGTATCATTCTGAACTTACTTATTCATAAGTTAAAAGCATCTAACGTTGGGTGTCACATTGGTATACATTATTTCGGTGCGCTTAAATATGCAGACGACATATTGTTATTGTGCCCATCTGTAGTAGGTTTACAGTTTATGGTAAATATTTGTTTAGAATTCTGTAGTAAGTATAATTTGCGGCTCAGTACGGACCCAAACCCAAAGAAATCGAAATCAAAATGTATTCCATTTAATTTTTCATGGAAACAACCATTGTGTAATATCATGGCAAACAATAATGTACTTCCTTGGGTTAAAGAGGCAATGCATCTGGGGAATGTTATAAATTTCAAAGGTACAACCGACACCGACATAGACCGCAAACGCGGCGCATTTATTGGGAAATTGGATAATCTAAGAAATGAATTTCGATTCGCAGTACCCAGTTGCATTACTAAAATACAGAAATTATACTGCACAAGTTTTTACGGTAGCCCAATATGGGATTTATCGTCAGATAATTGTAGAAGAGTTCTTACAGCGTGGAATAACAATGTCAGATGGGTTTGGGCTTTGCCTTATAATAGCCATAGGTTTATTGTGCAACATTTAGTTAATTTTCCACACCCTTACAGTATGCTTCGTAAACGGTTTATTAAATTTAAAGACACAGTGCTGAATAGCCAACGGTTATGTGTAAGATTATTAGCTAATTTAACCATGTTTGATTGTCGGTCAATTTCAGGTAGGAATTTGAGACGAATAGGTAACGAATGTAATATTTCAGACCTAAATTGTATAACACCAATGTTAGCAGGCCGTTTATCGTACGTTGAAATTCCGGATGAACAGGAATGGCGTCCGTTAATTTGTAACGAGTTATCATTAGCAATCATTAATGAATTAACGGTTCCCGGTTTCAGCTACGATGAATTAGTATATATGCGCAATTACGTTGCAACGTTCTAATATTATATTGTCTGTTGACTTGTTCACTAGGTACGTTTAATGCTTATTCTGTACATACATTTATATATCTAGGCCACTTTTGTGCTCTTAATTTTTGCTTCATTTTTTTCCTTCTTTTTTTTTCATACATACATACATACATATATTAATCTGTCTGTACTATTGTGTTTTAATCAATATGTACGGTACGATAATAATGATAATAATAATAATATAGATTGGGGGAACCAATGCGACATCTCCACTGTTATATAGTGTCTGCGGTTGGAGATGTGTGCATTTTACCTGACACCATGAACCCGGCGTAGCATTCTTGTGAATGTGCCATCCAGAGATTTGGTGTCCTCAGCAGTTAGAGCCTAGCATGGACTCCCATAGGAGTACGGGCACTACTGCTGCTCTAAATAATCGGACCTTAAGTTTCCGATTAATTCTATGTAACTTCCACAATATGTAATTACATATTATATTTGTTTTATGCGTATCGTATTTGTGTAATAATATTGTATTTGTAACCAAGTAACATAAAGGACCCTCTTGGAAATAAGCTGCAAACCTTTAAGGGTAATCCTATATGTTATGTTGGACAATACCTTTATACCGGTACATTGTTTGGTGTATTTGTTGTTGTTTTGTAAAAATCATAATCTTTTATTGTTTAATTAAGACCGAACTTTTATGGAGATTTTAAATCTTTACGCGTTTTCGCTATATCACTTTCGATATTGGATTTTTTCCACTAATATTTCACTACAGGGTTTTTGAGGTCGGTGAATCCGATAGTAACACTTTAAAAAAATTTTACCCACGTCTTGACTCTTTTTTGAAATGCTTGCACTTTTCGTACTATATCAAAATTGCTGATGGACAAAAAGACAGACAGCCTAGATTCCGCCAAACACAATAAATGATATCGGTAATGAAATCTCCGACCCAGTAAACCCCTAAAAGATAAATGTTTGATAGGCTTTGTGTGGTTTCAGAAATATTAGACAATATTTTATTCTTTGACGAATTTGTATATCCTCTTTTTACGATGTATGGCTGCCTTGCATCCTAGGTATGTGATGAAGGGGGGGGGGGGGTGATATTGGATTGGATGCAAATGAATTAACATCTTTTCTCAATGTTAACTTATGCATTTTGCGAAAGGATCAGGTTTTAGTGATACGTTATTAACGTTTTGAGAGTAATCATCTGTTATTTGCGCCGATTTTCCCCGGAAGTGGGATGAATTTTCATAGTGATAATATTACCTCTTGTTTCTATCCAGGAAAAGGAAAACGTAGAGAAGGATATAAAGTTCGAGTTCAGTATGATGATGGAATCATAGAGCTAATTAGTCCTGAATGGGTGATGGGAGAAGTGCACAGTGCCTTCGATGTTACTATGACTGCAATTAATACTCCTAACGATTCGGAGGATAGTTTTAAAATGGATAGTCTTGTCGAATTAGAAAGTACTAATGAACGAGTTTTATGTGAACCATTTAATGAGTTTATATCAGGAGGTATTGTTGATGCTAGTGTATTTGAATCTGTTTCACCTACCATTAATGATATTGGTATAATTGAAAATGAGGAAATAGGGCAAGTGGGACTCCAAACTACAACTTCTAGTTTTAAAATTGATAGTCTTAACGAATTAGAAGGTACAAAGGAACGAATTGTTAATGGATCTATATCAGGAGACATTATTGCTGAAGGTACAAAGGAACGAGTTGTTAATGCATCTATATCAGGAGACATTATTGCTGAAGGTACAAAGGAACGAGTTGTTAATGGATCTATATCAGGAGACATTATTGCTGAAGGTACAAAGGAACGAGTTGTTAATGGATCTATATCAGGAGACATTATTGCTGAAGGTACAAAGGAACGAGTTGTTAATGGATCTATATCAGGAGACATTTTTGCTGAAGGTACAAAGGAACGAGTTGTTAATGCATCTATATCAGGAGACATTATTGCTGAAGGTACAAAGGAACGAGTTGTTAATGGATCTATATCAGGAGACATTATTGCTGAAGGTACAAAGGAACGAGTTGTTAATGGATCTATATCAGGAGACATTATTGCTGAAGGTACAAAGGAACGAGTTGTTAATGGATCTATATCAGGAGACATTATTGCTGAAGGTACAAAGGAACGAGTTGTTAATGGATCTATATCAGGAGACATTATTGCTGAAGGTACAAAGGAAAGAGTTGTTAATGGATCTATATCAGGAGACATTATTGCTGAAGGTACAAAGGAAAGAATTGTTAATGGATCTATATCAGGAGACATTATTGCTGGAGCTAGTTTATTTGAATCTGCTTTACCTACCATTAATGATATTGGTATAAATGAAAGTGAGGAAATAGGGCAAGTGGGACTCCAAACTACAACTGGAACAGATTCGGATATGCAGGATGCATCATCAGAGAATGAATCATCAGATAATGATTCAAACTACACTGCATCTGAATGTAATGAAGAAATTAAATATTGCGAGGAATCAAGTGATCAATGTCAATATGATCCATTTGCAACATTATCAAATGGAGTCAAAAATCAGGACAAATCAAATATTCACATCTTCGCCACAAACAATTATGGAAAAATACGGAAGTGGGACAGAAAATTTTTTTGTTACTTTTGCGAAAAAGGATATTCAAAGCTGTTTCAGCATATGGAGATTGCTCATCAAGATGAACATCTAGTTGTTGATATTTCCAAGGAACCACTGCACTCAAAAGAGAGAAATTACCTTCTTGCTAAGATTAGAAATCTTGGAAACCACCAGCACAATCACAATGTTCTACAAGCAGGAAGTGGTACTATTATTGTAGTCTATAGGCCACAACATTCTAAGTGTAATTATAGAGACTATGAGTTGTCTCCCTTATTTAATTATATTTCATATAATTATTAACAGCCAGACAACTATCCAGCCTACAAATTATTTAAATAAAATTATACGCTACCCGTACAGACTTACACAAACAAAGTACAGACTAAACGATGGCAGACTACTCTCAAGCCTAAATAAACTACAGGACATGCAGACTCCGAAATGATTAGGGAGTATGCGCTCTAACCCAGTAGTGCGACTTATTCTTTAGTTGGGGGTTTACCTTACAGCGTTGCTGCCCCTACTTCCTAACCGTACTTAATCGGACAAGTGCTCTACACACACTGCAATTCGTTCGGACTTAACAGCAATCAGACAACAGCTCAGCCTACAAATTGTCTGTACAATCTGATCAGGTTTACACGCCTTCTGTTCAATACTGGCCTACAAACAAATAAAACTGACAGAAATAGGCCTAAGTAAAATCCCAATAAAAACCAGGCGTCCCCGATTAATTATTAAGACCTACCGGCATATATAATCAAATCGAATAATACTGCTGTACTTATACGGAAGTAGGTACCGGTCCGGATGATCAGGCAGTCAGGCCTACTGGTTACCGGTCGACCGATACTTTCGACTTTATTGCTTACTGCAATAAAGAAGCTATATCCTTTAATGTTCGCGCTTTCAGACCTTTGGCAGTTTAACCCACCAAATCAAGATGTCTTCTAGATATTAAATCTGCTTTTAGTCTATGACAAGTATTTGATTCACTACACTAGTCGAAACCAATCCGTGCGCGACCATTCACCCGCTGGATATTCCCGGGAGATTGGGTTCGACGGTTTAATTTTTATTGCTATGTAAGCCTAATGTATTATTCGACTGACAGTATTATATAATCTCTGACAATATTATTCACCTTCGGTAATATTAACAGTTCCTTTAGGACGTGGCGCTTTATCTATATAAACAGAGTTATGACTTAAACTACTCACAACGATATGGCTTAATTATAATTCACATATATGGCGCATTCTTTAGGAATTGCTTCTTTAACAGACTCACTCATACACAATGCTGCACAATACTGCACACTAATCTGCCAATCTTCACTGATTTTAGTCACATATAAAAGGAACACAGACTGAATCATGTAGGGTCTATCAAATAACATTAGATTCACTTCAAACCACTTTAACATAAGTCACAATCGTTTATTTGTAACCCTTCTCTCTTACCTTCGGTATATCAAGAATATTGGGTTTAGGGGTTGTTTATCGTTATTCCAAATATAATTATTCATCAACCATATTATGAAGAACTGACGGTAAATAGCAGTATAAAACAACAATGAAAACACTGATTGTTATGAGTTTGCAATGTTTCAGCAGTCAGCATGTATGATCAGTCAGCAGTCATCAGTTAAAGGATATATGCCCTTTATAATTAAACCTACTAGTGTACGACTAAAAAGCAGTACAGCACAAAATACTTCCAAGCCGTTCTTTCTTTGGCTCAAGACTGAATGTAAACACTGCACATAGGCATTGCGTCATTTCTCGGAAATTTTCTGTACAAGGAGCCACAAAAACGCTCTCATTGGCTGACTGAACTGAGAGACGCCGTAGAACAAAGGAAATCAACACGTATGAATGTCAGCTGTTAACCGTAGTCATAGTAACTACTGTTCAAGAGTAGCTATCACCCCTTTGCGTCACGAATTGCCATAGAATCACAAAATATGCCTTTCACAGTACACATACGGAGGAAATAGGTCTTAGATCCTCTAAAAACACCGATACAGCAATAATACGGTCTCTTACACTTATTAAATCAACTACAGAGTATTTTAATGTAAAAGATAATAAAAATAACGGGGCAATTCAGCAAAGGCTTTTACAATCGTTTATACAAACCGAATAAATAAAAACAGCTAGTAAATAATTACTGGCTACGCTGACTATCTAATAACAATTACTAGCGCTGTAATACTTATTAGTACTTTAGCAATTTAGCGGCAATTTACTTTATTTTATCTTTTAGATTCAATAATCCCCCTAACAATGGCGGCGATCCTGGAACTCAAAATGATCCCGGGTACCGAGGAGGTTGTCTTTGTGTCTGACAACCTCCCCTGTATCATAAACTCAACAACTCTCTACGAAAAGGAATATCTACCGCGATCCGGAGGTTCTACCCGTTACAGGACAGTCGCGGTTTCTACGGACGGGAACCGCGTTGCCTCGGGAACCTGGGTGGGGGGGTCGGTGACTGTCTGGGAGCGGGAAGCGACCGGTTGGAGGGTCGTAGTGGAGGTACCGGGGGAGGAGTTAGTGGTTGGTGGGGGGGAGTATGTATATAGGTTGGGAATAGATATAAATCCCTCCAACCGGGACGTCATTGCAACTTGTGGGTTGGATGGGGGGATTTCTATTATATCAATAACTGGGGGGAAATATAAGGTTACGAACTGGGTGGGGCATTCTGGGTGGGTTTACTGTATTCGGTTCGACTCGAACGGGTCCCGGTTGGTCAGCTGTTCGCGGGATGGAACAGTAAAAGTTTGGGTGACCGGAACCCGGGAGATGTTGTATCAATACCGGGGGCACAGTTGGGGGGTCAACAGTCTGGGTTGGGGTCCGGATGGGGAGTCAGTGGTGTCGGTAGATGAGGGAGGAGGGATCCATCGCTTCGGTGTTGGTACAGGGGAGACCTTGTGGAGACAGGAAGCAACTCCTGAGGTCCGGAGGATCGTATTGAGTCCGAACGGATCCAGAATCGCTGCTGTTGGGTGGAACACCGGGTTGATTTATATTCTAAATTCTGTAACTGGGAAGGTTATCAACCGGATTGAAGGAACGGGGAGCGGAATCTATTCTGTCGATTTCTGTAAAGAAGACCGGCATATTATTACAGGTAATTAATTAATAGACCTCTTTTATTAAAACACGTTAAATTAATTAATTAGGCCTAGTGTCTAATTCAGTACCGTACCATGTACCATAGTAAGTAATAATCATTATAACACTTAAATTAATTAATTACATTAATTATTATTCTTTAATTTAA
>JAUCBJ010002452.1:0-43656 GCA_032718475.1 Nemertoderma westbladi
TGAAAACGGTTTTCAAAAATATTAGGAAGTTTTAGAGATATAGCACCATTTTTTAACCCAACTTTTGGCACTATTTGAGGCGTTTTTTGAAAATTACTTCATGAAATATGATTTTTAACATCTCTATTTTTGATTTACACCGGTTTTTTGGTGTTTACAATTAGATGGAAATCATATAAATAAATTAGCGGGGTGCCAATTTTGGTGCCAGCACTAAATTTTGGAAATCCATTCAATAGTTCAATTGCTTGTGACAACTTATTTCTCGCGTTTTAGCGGTTTATGACGGTTCTGTTAATATATATCATCACAGATAAACTACTGTTAGTTTATGCCGTATATACTATTTTTCACTAATGGTCAATTCCATGGTGTCGGACGTTGGGGCAAACCCAAATTTTCGGTTGTTTTTTACTATTTTAGGAAGTTGTTAATTCAAGGTCAATCAGAGTAATGCTTATACTACCCCAAATTCGAAGCTCTATATGAGAACTCATAATGAGTCTACTGAAAACTACTAGAGTTCTAGAAATTCGAGTTTAAAAAGTGGGTGTCGGACGTTTGAGTTTTGGGACAGAAATTTTTGGCTAAAAATTAAAACATTCGTATAACAGTGCCGATGAGAGCTTTTGCAAATTTTGGCTTACCACAGTGATCAGCAACTATTTGGCTACCTATTATTAATCCAACCTTTGTAATATCCTAAATCTAACTTTAAAATTAAACTAAATCTAAAATTATTATTACTGGAAATTCAATTGAACCGCTTTACTGGTACTAGATAATTTTTAAAAAATAACAAGATAAATTTCATATTGGACAATTAATATATAACTTTCTTTTCAAGTTTTTGTTTTTACTGTGCTCTTTATCGTTATATCTGTATAATGTTGATAATAATTGTCAATAAATATATATATATATATATAACATATACAGTTTTTGTAGTTTGATTGGAATTGAAATGGTGTCGGACGTTTGGTGTCGGACGTTTGGATTTGCCCACTAATCCAGGTTCTTTTATTTGTACTTTGTTGGTAATGAATGCGAGGGTTCATATTCGCTTTGTCTTAAACAACATCTCTGCTTTACGGGGGTAGAAAAATAAAATAATTTCGTTCACAACTTTTTCAAACTTTGGAATGTTTATCGAACTGTACATTTTTTTTTTAATCAAAAATCTTATTTCTCGAAAACTTTTTATGTGGTGCTAAATGGTTAAATTATGGTTAACCACAATAATCTGCAACTATGTGTGTAACTAATATATATGTAATATCATTTGTCTTTTGTAATATCTTTTGTAATATCATCAATCTAACGCACAGTTTTTGCAGTTTGATTGTAAATTAAATGGTGTCGGACGTTTTGTGTCGGAATTATGGTGTCGGACGTTCCAATTATAACAGACTTATCCAGATTCTTATATTTGTACTAATCTGGATAAATCAATGGAATTATCGTCCCGTGCTGTTACCCCCCTCCCACCGTCGAACTTAGCGATTCCCCCCCCCCCCCCCCCCACCCCACCCCCATTCCTGTTACCCCCCACCCACCAGCGATTCTCCCCCCCCCACCCCACCCCCATTCTTGTTACCCCCCACCCACCAAACACATACAATATTTCAAAATGTTTCAATCTAAATTACGGATAAGCAAAAACATACTATTATTTTTCTCTCCAAAACAATAAACAGATGTTACCAATTTGGGGAAAAGAGCAAGTTATGGAGACGGTAAAAATAAGCAAAGATGTTATCAAATGAGGGAAATGAGTAATAATATATACATTGGCTAACAGGAATGGGGGGGGGGGGGGGGGGTTAACATTACTTGAGTCTTGAGCGCGACAAAATTTATAACAATGACCCATCTTGAAAGTCAAATCATTGTCCTACTACTACTACTACTAGGATCGGCATGCTGCATTGCAGCTGCATTTTTAAGAATGCTGTGCCGGCTTGTCAACAAAATTGCACCGCCACAACTCCCTATCACCCATGACATTTGCTAGATCATCCGCATCTTCAAGGCCAGTGTCCTTTAAGATGCGTCTCAAGAAAGTCATGGGCTGTCCATCATGCTTATTCACTCCATGAGGCTGCCAAAGTACAAGATTATGCACTGGCTGGTCCTCACGGCGAAAGCAATGTCCTGCAAAGCGGAGGCGATTGTCCTAACGAAACAGGTAACAGGTAGCAACAGTCAAATACTAATAGTGATGTTAATACCGACGACTATTCGATATGCTTATCGAATTATAATTAATTTGTTGACATTGGCATTTCATTGCCGGTTACCCTATGGATTCAGTAAATTCGTTTGGTAGACCTTCAAACGTGGGAATCTCGAAACGGTATGTACTACGGATCCTGGCCCTTCCCCGGAACAAATTGGCTACTACTTGCTGGAATTAACAATTGTTTTATGTGACATTTTAATGCCGGGTAAAGCTATCTAATCATGTTTTACATCCAATCACATTACAGTTGAATTTTAGGTGTCGGACGTTTGTCAAACAAAGGTGCATATTCTGGGCTTCTGTACATTAGGGCGGTGCGTTTTTTACTTTTTTTCGATTTCAATGTTCTACCGGTGCACAAAAGTTGCCAAATGGTAAAAAAATAAGGCAAAAAAAATTTCTTTAATTTTCGACTATATCTTCACGGATCCCAAGAGGGTTGAAATTTTGAGCCATTGCGATGCGCCATAATTAAATTTATAGCAATATAACACATTAATGCAAGATCAATGACTCAAGAAAGAACTTCCTACATGCATCAAATGGGTCCAAACTTAGTTAGTTAGATACCAACATTTTAATTTTTGGATCAAGGGAACTAGTGCCACAGGCACATGGACAGAACCTACCATTTGGCTATAGTGGGGACAATTCTCAATTTTCGCGATAGCCAATTTTGATTTCTCCTACTGCATTAATATTATGCTCATTAGAACCGCAATGTCCGATTTAGTGGGGGTAGACACCTTCAAAACAAACGTAGAGCGAATAGTTCTTGAAATATCGCTGAAAATGTGAAGTCCGGCACAAGTCTACATTACCCCCTTGATGCGTTATGGACAAATCCTCAAAAAATTTTATTTTGAATTATCTCAAGGAATCAAGAACAGATACATCGCTGCAACAAATTGATTTAGTGTATACAGACACCTTCAAAATTAAAGAGTAGTGATTAATTCACTATAGTTTTTGTAAAAATGTTGGAATGGGTCAACTCAATATCAAATATTAATTGGTGGATATAGTCTTGACATTAAGTAAAATAACTCAAGAACCAATGACTCTACTCTGATTTTAAAGATGTCTACACCCACTACAGCAATCATTTCTGTGATGTGACTATTCTTGAATCCTTTAGATAATTCAAAATAAAATTTTTTGAGAATTTGTCCATATCGCATCACGGCGGTAATGTAGACTTGAGCCGGACTTCACATTTTCTGCAATATCTCAAGAACTATTCGCTCTATGTTTGTTTTGAAGTTGTCTACCTCCACTAAATCGGACATTGCGGTTCTAATGAGCATAGTATTAATGCAGTAGGAGAACTCAAAGTTGGCTATCGCGAAAATTGATAATTAACACCACTTGCGCCAAATGGTAGGTTCTGTCCATGTGCCTGTGGCACTAGTTCCCTTGATCCAAAAATTAAAATTTTGGTATCTAACTAAGTTTGGACAAATTTGATGGCATTTGATGCATGTAGGAAGTTCTTTCTTGAGTCATTGATCTTTCATTAATGTGTTATATTGCTATAAATTTAATTATGGCGCATCGTGATGGCTCAAAATTTCAACCCTCTTGGGATCCGTGAAGATATAGACGAAATTTGAAGAAATTTTTTTTGCCTTATTTTTTTACCATTAAATATTATTATTATTATTATTATATTATTACCATTTTGAAATGCAATTATCTCTCTTTCGATTTTAACGAAGAGACTTCAATTACGTCCACTGACCAAATTGCAGCAAATGAAAATTTATAAAACTCTCCCCATATCTAAATATCAAAATAGTGTAAGTAGTATGGTCTTGGGCGGCTCGGCGACAGTTAGACCTACACTGACTGGCGCCAGACTGTCTGGGTGACACCCAATGACACCCTATGGGTGTCATTGGGTGTCATTGGCGCCAGACTGTCTGGGTGACACCTCCTAATTAGGCTAATTAGACCCTAATTGACAGGTGTCATCAATTAATTAGTACAATTAAACCCTAATAGGTGTCTTACGACTCCTAATTAGGGTTTAATTGATTATCCTAATTAATCAATCCGATACGCAATGGTGTCAGTGATGTCTAACTGTCGCCTAGAGGCCCAAGAGGGTGTCATAAGTGACACCGCAGCTCTTTTATTTATTAATACTTATTTATTTGTACTTAATTTTAATTAATTATTTGTATTTAATTTTAATTTATTTATTTGTATTTATTTTTACTTTATTTATTTGTACTTAATTTTAGATTTACCAATAATTAGTTTTATATATTGGTTTCTAAATGACCTCATTGACTTTCATCTCGTTATACTTAGCCATAGGGTATACAGCTCCCTTACTGGTAACTAATTACTCTTTTATCTATATCCAGATATCTCTATCATTGACATTTGACCCCCAATTAGCTTTAACCCAGCAACAGCTTATTAATAATAGTTGTATCCAAGCGCCCCGCCCCCCTCTCGTGATACCTCTGATTACTAATTACTCTTACCTATATCCAGCCGTCTGCAGTTCCATAGTCTGCCGCTAGAGGGCGTATTATCTGAAAATTAACATCTTCTCTAACTTTGTTATTTTCATTCCGAATAGGTTTAAACTCGGTAAGCATCTACTACGGCATAGGCCATATCTTTTGCGGAATCACGTGTTTATGTTACCAATCGAGTGAATCATATTTTAAAATTCACCCAAGTAGAGCATTGGTTTCATGTACCAGGTGTCAACAATCCTGCAAATCTCACATCACGTGGAGCTTATGCTGATGAGATACTCAACAACAGGGTATGGTGGAATGGCCCTGGCTTTCTTTCTAAGACAGCAGAGTAATGGCCTGAACTTAAGGATCTACAGCTCCCTGCGAGAGTGGAGACCATACCATCTAAACCACAACCAAAACGATCAAAACTTTTAATTAAAGATAATAAATATAGTGATAATCAGTCCTATAAAGTGCAAGGATTAACTGAGGTGGTTGCAGTAGTCAATGAACAATACCAGAGCAACCGACAGATGCCAATTTTCCAGATATATCTAGGGGTTTGAGTCCTTGGCTTGAAGATGTTTTGAGGAACAATAAGTCTCTACGAGAAACAATAGATGAGCTATGTCGAATTAAGAGAAACACACATTGGAGATGTTGGAAGAAATCTCAGGATGTGACCACAATCCCAGAACATTTTCTGCAACCAATTACTGCAGAAGAACGTTCAGTGACTCTCAAGCAACGTTTGCCTCTCTCTCAAGTGCTGTCTGATGAGAATCTATATTCCCAACAC
Source organism: Nemertoderma westbladi (assembly GCA_032718475.1). Taxonomy (NCBI): domain Eukaryota; kingdom Metazoa; phylum Xenacoelomorpha; order Nemertodermatida; family Nemertodermatidae; genus Nemertoderma; species Nemertoderma westbladi. Next base: position 5,522 of record JAUCBJ010002452.1, read on the forward strand.
CAACATGATAAACCAATCAGACCATCTAAATACAATACCACCATGATAGATGGACTTGTTAAAGTTAAAACTCGCTTAAAATTTGCACCAGTATCACAAAACACTAGTATTGTATTGCTAGTGCAACAATGATCTATGATACCCACCTGGATCTTAACCATGCAGGGCGAGATCACATATTAGATCATTTACGACACCATTATTACCTCATCAACCCCCGGAGAACATTACAAAATGTCATGAAATTTTGCTTACCTTGTCAACGCTTTAATTTTTCACTCATGCAACAACAGATGGCAGATTTACCAGAAACCCGTTTTGCCATTTTTGAACCTGCATGTTTCACGCTAATATGGACTCTTTCTTATTGGCTTTACGGCGATTTCATCACCCGACGAGGTGCACCAAAATCTATAACGTCTGATAATGGTGGCAACTGTGTTGCATCTAACAAAGAGATATCTATGTCAATTGAAGGTTGGAATAAAGTTTTAGTCGAAGAAACTTTGAAGGACTATCAGATCCAATTTATAGACTGGGACTTCACACCACCATAATCACCATGGTATTAGTCCAAAGTGTCAAGAGATCATTGTATAAGATATTGACTGCTGAATTAAACTACACATACCTCGATGATGAGGCTATGTGGACATTGTTCTGTGAAGTTAAGTGTGTATTAAACTCGAGACCTTTAACAAAAATATTATACGAAAATAATACGAAAAATATTATCTTCTCCGATGCTGTGCCGAATTCGAAGTAGTCCTGATGATTTTAACACCTATTGACTATCATCACTTATGGAAATAAACCCAGCAAAGGTTTTCATAAACGGAATAAAGGAAAATTAATTATAATATGAGCGGTAAATACTGAATTATCTACCAGAGACGCTCTTCTACCGATTAATATGATAATCAGAAGATATCACATTGACGAATATTATCGCAATCAGTTACGAAAAATATTATTTAGATAAACTCATGTTGGACATTTTGTGTGTTATTTACTGTCACCTGTTGGTCGGGGTTCTCTAATGACTGCGCCTCGACTTTGGTGCTCGTCTTTGGATTTCTGTATCACTGGTTCTTCAACGATTGATTATTTAGTCCTCTAAACCAGCTCATTGATATTGCGATAACTTCAGAACGCTTTTGCAACCAATAATGTTCAGGTCCGCGGTCAATGATCGAGTCCTACTGTACGTTTTATTTTCTCTCACCTCATTGGAGGTATATTGGATGTACTGTATATATACACTATACAAACTCTAATACGATTAAAGTGTAATATTATTTAGTTTATTGATTTATTGCCCATGAAGGTTTCTTAGTTTTAGAGGCAAATGGGCGTACTGTTTGGGCTAATTTGTTATTATATTATGTGAAAAAATTAGGAGAGCGGTATTGCGTACACCCGGCGGTTGGGACTAGCTGGTTTCTGAGGCCTCAAAAATGTAACCCCAAAAAAGAGACAGGACAGCTGGTACTGTACAGGCTTGGAATCAGTAACTGCGGAACATACTGCATACTGTTACCGGTACAGACCTTGTCAGCTTGTCTTAATCTTAGTCAGAGGTAGTGCTGGTGAATGTTCTGATTTTTATGGAGATTTTACGATTAACTACCGAACTATCTAGCGACCAGATTACTCATATATTCGGATAATCCTGTCCAGCCTCAGATCCCGGCACCTTTCTACCGTCCTGGCTGCCTGGAGAGTACGAGATAACGACAGCATTCACATTATTCATTATTTATCTCTTACAACTTTGGCTGTTTGGGTGGGCTAATCAGGGTGGGCATTTCTGTATTTGGGCGACTTTCTGACTTTGGGTGGGCCAATACGGGTGAATTTGGGCGACTTTGCTGCTTGTGGGTGGGCCAATCGGGGTGGACTTTGGGTTGGGTTGGCATATACAGAGCACATTTTATACACATTTTATAGTAAGGTAATTAAATAGATAGACAGAATAGATAGATTCTCTTATTATTAAAAGAGAACATACCTGACAGAAGGGCCCAGCATAACGACTGACTGGTCTGGCTCGGGGACCAAGAAAGTATTAGAAAGATTGCGGTTCGTCCCTTCTCGGCGTTTTTTTATATTGAAACTTTCTAAACGGCTTCCTCCATACTGCCATATCTGCGTGCTGGCATATATGACTGTATGAGGTAGTCGCCGTGATAGTATTGTCGTTGTTTGTATTAGATTTTTGTGCCCAGACAGCATTGCAGTATTTTAAGTAGGGGTCTATCATCGTGTTATACAGTATTATGAGAATTTGTGGGTTGACGTTTTTTATTTTGTTAATAATACCGATAATCCTGCTTATCTTGGTCCGTATGTATTTGAAATGGTGTTTCCAAGTGAGGTGTTGATCTAATAAAACACCTATAAATTTGATCACAGTGTGTCGTTCTATTGGTGTGTCTATTGTCACAGTTGTGTCAGCGTCTAGTTTCAGTTTTCTGTTGTTAGTATGGAAGATAATGCAATGTAGTTAGTTTTCTTTATATTGAGGGAATATTATATTCAAAAAAAGTTTTTCTGTGAAATTAATGAAAATAGCCTAATATAAAAATAAAACAATAAACATCATCTAATACTAACATGATTGATCAGTTGATTCCGATGTGGATGCTGTTCCAACATTTGTGTTCGAACCTAAAATCAATTTAAAACAATTAATATGTAAATTAAAATGATGTTGTGTGCAATAGTTTGCGCGCAGTATTGCAAAAGCATTAAATAAATGGATATACAAGGGGTGGTCGATATTTAAAAACTTTATAATGGTTCATTTCCTATTGGTTCATGGTCGAAAAGTAACTAGTGACTTATTAAAACATTTTTTCAAAACGTTTCCTTTTACAATACCATCAAGCATCTAAAGATTTCTGTTTTAAAGAACACATGTAAGATTTTTTACTACAAAGATTACTGCAATGCAAATTGAATGCGGTTTATGAGCAGAGTTGATGCTCTTAGGTAATTGTACAAAAAAATCAATGGTTGAGAACACAATCTTAGTATAACACCAAATCATCAATATAGTCATATATATCAAATCAATCATATCAAATCATATATAGTTCACCATCAAACCAGTTGGTTTCGAATCAACCAACTTTTTGAAAATATCGTCATAAATGTCTCTTAATTTGGGCATTTTTATCATATATAAATTAAAATTTTGCTAGTCCCAGATGTTTATTCTGGGTGCTTTGTGGAGGGAGTTTCAACATGATAATGTTATATATGTATAATGTAAATAGGACAATGTGACTCTCCATAGCGAAAAATATCAACCGGCCCTATTGGGGGTCGAACCCGGTACCTAGGTTTCAAACTTCTGGTTATCATCAGCCTGTACTAAGCTACCAGGCAGGATGAATTATATATTTATTTAACGTCACTCTACAATTCACTTATTATTTTAATGTTCTAAAAATATGGTAAACTTTAAACTGAGTTTCAACTGACATTTACCTTAATACGGTCGTAATAGAAACGAAATAAATATTAACTTAGCTCGGTTTTATAGTACCAGTGTAAACACATGTTGGAAAGGAATTTAAATAGACATATAGAGGTACTTGGAAAGACCATTACAGAATGGAGTTTGTTTACTTCATTGAAATGGATATCTCTGGGTCATCTGAATATTGAATTGATTCATATCAAGTATAAGTGGAGCTGACCAGATAGGAGCAGTTTTGTATAACATAAAACAATACGAGATGGAATACTAACCCGCTTGGGTATGGGTAGTGGTATCCGATACAGAATTATCCATGGTAGATGTAGTAACTATAATGAATAAAATAATAAGTATTACTATTAAACATTTAAAAATAATACAATAACAAAAATGTTAGTACAACACACAACTAGCACAACTACTTTTACATTAGCAATCTCCGTTTCCTGATATCTCGAATGATAATGTCAAATCTCTCCTGAACAGAAATATGTGTTCGATATTGTGCCAAGACATAATGAGGGGCCAATTCCATGAACAGTTGGCAAACCGCATTCCAGGAATAATAGTGGACTGCCATTGGCTTACAACAGCTTCGTGATTAATTGGTTTGCATTTCAGCCAATCATCGCCATTTCAGCCAATCATCGCCATCTCATCCATGAACCCTATTTACACTGTTTAGACAATTTTGCAGAACTTGGGAGGGGGTTATTAGGCCCACCAATATATTTTCGTAAACATGAGGTACAATTTTACGTTGTTTATCTGGGAAATCTATCATAGAACATTATTAAACTACTGTTACAGGATTAATCCCCATAAGCACTTCAGATACCCAAAACCAATATATCGCCTTATTAGCCATTAGCCTTATAATGGCAATAATTATTACCCCATATTTGTTACCTACAAAAGTCAGAGTAACAAACATTAAGGCCCATTGGCCAAACCAAATTGATGCAACGTGGTTTTGTAATCTACCATATTAACATACATTAAATGTATTGTACATATAATATATTGCTTGACCAGTGTACATACAATGAGATGGAGGGAGAGGCCCTATGTCATCCCCAGTTATTTCATTAAATTATTGGATGACTCATCTGATTTAGGGCGTTCCCTCCAATAGGGAACACTTCCCTACCGCCCTCCTGTACGTCTTCCTATCCTTTGCCCCAATCTTTAACCTGATCCTCAATTCCACTGATATAATCTTCCCATTTTCCCCAGGGTAACACTCTATTACCCTGGCTAGCCTCCACTGGTTGTTGATGATAGTATCATCTGTCACAATTATTAAATCGCCCTTCCTCAATTCCTCCATTTGTTCCTCTTGTGCAGCGTTGGTAGGTAATCTTGAATCCACCTTTTCTAATACTCGGCACCAATCACCCTAGCTACCCTCCAACTCTGTTGTGTGTTTATATCATCCTCATCGATATATCTCATATCTATCTCCTCTGGCCTCTCCCTCAGCAGATGTGCTGGTGTCAGAACGTCCAATGACTCTGGATCATCGTTCTCGGGATACAGTGGGTGGCTGTTAATTACCCCCTCACACTTCGCCAGTACCGTTCTCAATACATCCTCAGTCACCATATGATTATTAAGAAGTTGCGTCATCAGCCGTTTTGAGCTTCCGACCAGATGTTCTATGCAACCCAGTGTATATGGTGAATACGGCGTCCTCCTTTCCCATTTAATCAGGTGCTTCCTCATCGCCAATTTAACGCCCTCTCCCTCTAGAAAATAGAAGGCATCTGCTAACTCACTCATTCTCCACTCCAATGAAGTTGGTGCCATTATCGGAATAAAGGACTTCAACCGTTCCTCCTCTTTGGGTTACGAATTGCTCTTATGCATTATTAATGAATGTCGATGCCGTTGCGTCCTGTCCACTCCTTCCAGATCAATGGTAGGTTTGTGTTTCCCGCCCATACTGACTCCCTTAAGGAATTCTCCATAAGCTCTTAGATATGCCACTAGCTTCTTCGTCTTGTACCAGCTTGAGCTATAACTGAGCAACCTATCTGTTGGGTTTTCGCTTGAGTCCATCATCTTGTCATTGTGTCTCATTGATCTCCCTCACCAACTGGCTGAATATCTCCTCCCCTCTGATTTGTTTCCCTCATCCTCCAACAATACTTTCGCTCCCTTTGGATCTATCTTCCTCATTGGTGGCCACTTCAGCCTGTCATTGAGGATGTGCGGACAATGCTGCCACAACTCTTGCTTTCCCGAGAAAGCATGGCATTGTATATCCCTTGATAGCAAGTCTGCCAGGTTGTCGTCAGTTGGGCAGTATGTCAATTATCCAGGTCCGTCGTCGCTCTTATGTCATCCACTCGGTTCACCACGAATATGGGATAGTACGTTTTCTCATTGTGTAGCCATCCTAATACCACCATGGTATCCGTCCAGTAGTGTGTCTCTACTATACTTGGTATTGTATCTACCAAATATGCTATTGCTCTCGCTCCCAATCTCGCAGTCTTGCAATCTCGCAGATTCAGCATCAGTATCAAAACTAGAACTAACGTTCTAGTTTTGGTACTGATGCTGAGGTACAGATGCTGTGGCATCGACCTTGCTTTACTAAACGCTAATCTGGGCTTGTGAGTCCCCTTTCACTGCATCAAATAAAGCGCTGCACCATATGCATCGGAGAACATATGTAATTCTAACTCACTCATGTCTACATCTGGGAAGTATACCAGTGGCATACTATAAGTTCCCATATCTTCCAAGCCCCCGTCCATTTCTCCCATTGTTTACTTATTTATATTGGGACCTCCACGTCCCAATCATCCTTGAGTTTGTAAACCTTCTTAAGTATCTGTTTCCCCATAACTAGTAAAGGAGATGCTAGCCCTAGCAGATCGTAGATCCTCGCTATGTATGACAAATAGCCCCACTTTGTATTCCTGACTTAGCTGGGATTCCAACTCGTCCATCTCTCGATTCCACACAATCACCAGAGATTTCTGATGCAATTCTACTCTTCTATCCGCCATAATTTGCTCTTTCACAGTCATTGGATTATTCAATTTCACTTCCGGCTGCTTGTCTTCTATGGCTTCCATAAATTCTTTGGAGTTCGATTGGAACTTCGTCTGGTTGAATCCTGATTTCCTCAGGATGTCGCGAACTTCGTGGCCTGTCTCGACGATCTCCTTAACAGAGTTCCCTGAACCCATACTGTCATGTATGTAGAATCCGTATTGAATCATATCGATTGCCTCATTACTATACTCTGCCCTTGCCCTTAACTGTATCGCTCACCACCGTGATTGTGGTGAATGAAGACGACTTTGCCCCCATGTTCTGGTTGACCATCTTGTACATCGGTATAGTTAACAGTACGGTTCGTTATCACCATCGTACCATAGGAAGCGCTGACTTTCGCTATCCTCTTCCGTTACTCGAACATAATTAAACATCCCTTCTATATCGCATGTGAAGGCATGTTTCCCATTCCTGAATCGCAACATAACCTCGATTCCTGAGTTATATATATTGGGGCCCTCTAGTAGATAGTCGTTGAGACACTTCCCATTTGTCTTAGTGGAAGCATTGACTACCATTCTTAGCTTGCCCTTCTTGGGATCCAGGGCCACATGAAGTGGCAGATAATAAGTTATATCGGTGTCTGGTTCGTCTACTGGTAGTTCCATGGCCCACCCCTGATCTACATACTTCTTTATTGTTCTGTGTATATAGTCAATCTTCTCCGGGCTCCGTTTAAGCGTTTGCTTTAATTTCCAGAGTCTTATCTCGACCATACTCCTGTTGTTCAGGCAGGCACTTTCCATACCATGCCTAGGTGTACCCCCCCCCCCCCCTCACACTTCATAGAACTCCTGACACTCTCCTGCGCCTGCTTATCCTACACCGAGTTTCCCACTCCCCAACCTCCTTTAATCCCTGAAATCTTGCCGTAGCAGCCTCTTGAGCTGTTCTTCTGCCCCTTCTTCTTCTACATTCCTCATTGTCCCAGCAAACATGCACCCTGAGGATTCGGATATGCTAAATGGGATCTTTATCTTTATTGGGCCACTGAGTGTCCATCCGAATGGCGTTTGGATAGCCACTGGGTCTCGCTCTCTATCGTCGCCAGAGATGGTTTGTAGACTCTCATGGGCCATCGGGCAATCCATCCCGACAATGAGAGAAACTTTTGGGATGTCGAGTTTAGGCATCGATACTGAGATTAATTACTGGCACCTGGTTGGACTCGCTGACACGTGGTTTGACTAAACTGGCACTAGGTTGGACTTGTTGGCACTTGGCTGCATATGGTTAACAAAACACTGGCCCCAAAACAGCGAAAGTAAAGGTATATTATATGTTAATAAATTCACAAAGAAGGACAGACTGACACGACGGTTTTCAATATCTGTGCGAATGTTTATTCCCTTAGCATTCTCATTGCCACTTCTATCAGTCTATACTATGTTAGTGTCATATACTGTAGCAACCAACAGAACATAACACAAAACAATCCTGGCAGCCACCTGGATTCTATAACCAGGTTGGTGGAAAAACACTTCCAAAATAAATCACGGTTAGTTAGTTTTCCGAGTAGCGTCAAGAAGAGTTAACTGGTTATTCTATTAATAGCAGGTACTGCACTGCCGGCGCATCCCGGGGCTGGTGGACACCAGCTGTCACTTATCCTGGACCTATCCTGCATTGTTTATTTGACAAAAGGCAGCGGCAGCCACACTCTTTAAATCACTTAGCTTTAAGTAGGCCTACCTGTCTGAAGTCTGCATGTGTGCAATGCACTTCTTACTGGTCCGCAATGCCTAATCTTTAAAATCACATACAGATTATTCTCCATAGGAATCCAGCGCAAGTGCGTACTGATAAGGCGAATGGATATGGATACGGATATGGATATGGCGAAAAGTTATACCCCAATATAATGACATCAACCCCAGTGCAGAATGTAACACCAGTTTGATGGTATGATTGGGTTGATTTAATGATTTGTAGATTGGAGCAGCAGAGGATCTATAGGGATTATTAAAGGTTATACAACGGACTATTTTATTAAATTTTATGCAGAGTGGATTGATGAGGGTACTTTGACCACTGCCCCATAGAATACTACCATAGGTTAGATAGGGGTGAATTAGTGTGAAGTATAGCTGGCAAAGTATATGAAGTGGGAAGATATAGCGTAGCTTATAGAAAATACAAGCAGATTTAGAGACTTTCTTTATTACATAGTTAATATGAGGTGTCCAGCTGAGCTTACTATCGACGTATGTTACGATATATGGTGTTGTGTACTAAAACAACCCATCCTACAGTATAGAATAATTAGATAAGTCGTATTGATATACAACCGTAATTAGATAGGGTAAATAAAATACACAAGTTCATTTATATTCAGTGGATTTATACAGCATGTAGCCCTACTTACGTAATTTTTATAATAAAACCTCAGCATATTAATTTACGGTGGCAAACTTTTATAAAACATGAATATGAATTGGCTGTTTCTGGAAATCATTCGAATTTAATATGTACAGTATTTGTGCTAATTTCATTTATATTTCTCTATAGATCGATGTTTGTGCTAAAATAATGCCTAAATTGTGCTTTTAATAATCGCCAAATTAAGTTGAGGCGGTTATGTGCTTAAATGATTGCCAAATTAAGTCCTGCGCACTGATTGGCTAAAAACCCAGCTGAGAGAACCCTGGATGCGCCTAATCATGTGAACGGGCTTAAACATTGCGTCATTCTTGCAGTTTTGTAGTAGCCATTTTTCTTCTTATGATTTTGTACTTCCGTTCGTTTGTAAATTGCTGATTTCTTGCTGTAACTGTTACTTGATTTATGACTTTTGAATATGATTACTGCTTGGACTGACTCTTGATTTCTTATTCTTTGCAATGTAGTAGATCTTAATCAAAGATTTCTTATTCGACTGTCAGACTGTTTGTCATGCTTGCGCCTATACGATGATTGCTTGCTTTAGCATGTTGGGCTAAGGGTACCGGTAGGCGTCGCGGGCACACTGTTGAAAGCGACGGAAGGAGAGGTGGAGGATCCAATGTGTGGCAATGCTGACAGAGGCCAGTAGTTGTGGTCGGGCGAATCATAGTAGAGGACCGGGGACAAGTCGTCATTACGGCTTTTGGGGGCTGGCGAACAAGATTTCGTCTCAGTATTGTTTGGCTGTAGCGCTGTTTTAACGGGTTTAGCTAGGAAGACCACATTTTGCTTGGGTGGCCTTGGCTTATTACACTAGTGCTACGCCAAGGCTACAAACGCCACTAACACTGTTAATGTTATTGGTGGTTTACTGTTGTAAACGCTGCTTTATGTTGTGTTGTTTAGAAAGTGCCTGATTCTCGATTGTGATGTTTAGATAGGCGGTATTCTCTTGATTGTTTCTATTTCTAATTTATGCTTGTTAATTGCTGTTAGGTCAAATAATACAGTATTTAGGCTGTTGCTAGTATAACTCAGTAGCGTAATTAATTAGTAATAGGCATTCTGGAATACTTAGTAATTAGTATGCAACTCTGTGTATTTGAGACGCTGTAATTTATTTTAGCACTTAGAATACAATTAAGAGTTTGTACGCTGCATAGCGGAGAATAGTTTGGGTAAATTACGTTTAGAAATACTTTAGGATATTTGACGCTAGGCGGTTATTTGAAAGTAGCGGGTCAGCAGGTTTACAGCGGTAGCTAGTGTAGTGCAGTAGTGATATCGCTGAGTTAAATCAGCGCAAGGTCAAAGTTTCGACATTAGGGCAATTAATACCCCATATTTTGGCATATTAAAATATTCCCACATTCGACATTGTTCTGCCTGACAACCTGCCTGTATTTCTCTGAGGAAAGTGAATGCCGAGTGCTAAGTCACCCGCACTCATATTAAGTAGCTTAGGAAGCCTAATCAGATTTATTGTTTTGGTTATTTCTTTTTGGCTTATAAATTAGAACGATTAGCTTGATGTGTTATAGCTTGATTAAATTTGTTTCATTTGAAAACACAAACATATCAAAGGAAAGACCACCCTGGGGTGCTTTTAACAGTAATAAGCCCTTTGTTTACTGTACCTGTCAACAGTAGACCTTCCTCAGGGTGACACCTTTTAACAACGTATATGCCTAGGAATTTATAACTATTTGTTATTTTAATTGGATAATGAATTGGTAACCGGTAGTGGTACATTCTGTTGCTTAAATATAAATTCTTATACATTATGAGATAGTAGTGAATATTGCACAAAACGAACTTACTATGTACAGTACAAATTATTACTATTACACCAAATAAACACATGAATGAAATGACCTAACTACAGTATAATCACAACTATAGCACACAACATAATATAATCTACAACCCCCCCCCCCCCCCCCCCCACACACACACCATTTTTTTCACATCGTCAATCATTAAATTGGATTTTATTAATTTATCCTGCGCTAAAGTTATCAACCTCAACTGAAACCCGTTTGTTTATTGCTTGATGTCCTAACTTCTTTATATTTAAACTCTCGAGAACTAAACGGGAGTACAACCTACTTTCTCGTCCTATTACTTTGGCCTTATGGAATAACGGGACATGATTCTCCTCTACTAAATGTGCCGCTAACTCTGTAGCTTTTACTCTCTCGTGTCTTAAGTCGCCATCATGAGCTACTAATCTTACATCTAATGCGTATTTACTTTGTCCTCTACGTATACTTTATCGCACTCGCATGGGATGGCGTAAACAATTCCCCTGGGACTACTCTCAGGCTTGTGACCATTCTGTATGTATGATGCCAGGCTACGGCCCATTCTTGAGAAAGTTCCAATATTATATTTCCTACACAAACGTTCCAAACTCTCCGTGACATTTTGTACATATGGCAATGCTATGATAATTTCAGGTTTTTCCCGTGGTTGCTTGGATATTGGATTTTTAATTGCATTATTTATTTTCCTTTGTGTATTGTATATGATACGTGTCGGATACCCGTTGCATTTTAGTGTATTGTCTAGGTTATTTTGGGTTTTAATTATATTAGATTCTGTTGAACATAGTCTATTAGATCGATAATATAGGCCTTTGCATACACTTTGTTTAATCCTAGGGTGATGATTTGAATTAAAATTAAGATACCTATTTGAATGTGTCGGTTTTTGATATACTGTGGTGCTTATCGAACTAGAACTACCCGGGTGGATTGTGACCAATGTATCTAAGAAGGGTAGGCTGCCGTCTTCTCGCTGTTGTTCTACAGTGAATTTCACATCGCTATGTAATGAATTTAGAATATTTAACAGTCGGTCTACCTCATCTTTATTAACTAAACACCATGTGTCATCCACATAGCGTAGCCACACTCTAGGTAAAATCCCCATCTCATTTCTAGACTGTACATAAATAGACAACTAAGGATTGGGGAAATGGGATTTCCCATAGGCAAACCTTTAATCTGACAAAAACATTTGTCCTGAAACACAAACGCTGTTTGGTTTAGGACAAGGTCCAACAATATACGAAAAGTATCAACATTTATCCCTGTTCGGTCTTTGAACTCTGGATCTTGTGAGATAACATCCATAACTACCTCTCTAGCCCCCTCTACCGGGACATTGCCGAACATGTTAATAACATCAAAACTGACTTGTAACTCATTATTATTTGGGACAACTTTTTTTATTTTATCAATAAAATCATTTGAATTTCTAACATATGATGCACCTTGACTCAAGTACCCGCGTAGTACCCCCGCAATGAATTTAGCTATGTTTCCCCCTGGTGCGTTATTCCAAGCAACAATATTCCTTAATGGTGTCCCATCTTTATGGACCTTGGGATTACCATAGGTATATGGCAACTCAGAATCGTATGCACTTAACTTTGTAGGTAGTGTAGACGTGATCTGTCCGTTCTTAGCTAATGAGCTAAGTTACAAAATCATAAGAAGAAAAATGGCTACTACAAAACTGCAAGAATGACGCAATGTTTAAGCCCGTTCACATGATTAGGCGCATCCAGGGTTCTCTCAGCTGTGTTTTTAGCCAATCAGTGCGCAGGACTTAATTTGGCAATCATTTAAGCACATAACCGCCTCAACTTAATTTGGCGATTATTAAAAGCACAATTCAGGCGTTATTTTAGCACAAACATCGATCTATAGATAAATATAAATGAAATTAGCACAAATACTGTACATATTAAATTCGAATGATTTCCAGAAACAGCAAATTCATATTCATGTTTTATAAAAGTTTGCCACCGTAAATTAATATGCTAAGGTTTTATTATAAAATTACGTAAGTAATGCTACATGTTGTATAAATCCGCTGAATATAAATGAACTTGTGTATTTTATTTACGCTATCTAATTACGGTTGTATATCAATACGACTTATCTAATTATTCTATACTGTAGGATGGGTTGTTTTAGTACACAACACCATATATCGTAACATACGTCGATAGTAAGCTCAGCTGGACACCTCATATTAACTATGTAATAAAGAAAGTCTCTAAATCTGCTTGTATTTTCTATAAGCTACGCTATATCTTCCCACTTCATATACTTTGCCAGCTATACTTCACACTAATTCACCCCTATCTAACCTATGGTAGTATTCTATGGGGCAGTGGTCAAAGTACCCTCATCAATCCACTCTGCATAAAATTTAATAAAATAGTCCGTTGTATAACCTTTAATCCCTATAGATCCTCTGCTGCTCCAATCTACAAATCATTAAATCAAACTGGTGTTACATTCTGCACAGGGGTTGATGTCATTATATTGGGGTATAACTTTTCGCCATATCCATATCCGTATCCATTCGCCTTATCCGTATGCACTTGCGCGTGGATTCCTATGGAGAATAATCTGTATGTGATTTTAAAGATTAGGCATTGCGGACCAGTAAGAAGTGCATTGCACACATGCAGCTTTCAGACAGGTAGGCCTACTTAAAGCTAAGTGATTTAAAGAGTGTGGCTGCCGCTGCCTTTTGTCAAATAAACAATGCAGGATAGGTCCAGGATAAGTGACAGCTGGTGTCCACCAGCCCCGGGATGCGCCGGCAGTGCATTACCTGCTATTAATAGAATAACCAGTTAACTCTTCTTGACGCCACTTGGAAAACTAACCAACCGTGATTTATTTTTGTTGTGTTTTTTCCACCAACCTGGTTATAGAATCCAGGCGGCTGCCAGGATTGTTTTGTGTTTTGTTCTGTTGGTTGCTACAGTATATGACAATAACATAGTATAGACTGATAGAAGCGGCAATGAGAATGCCAAGGGAATAAACATTCGCACATATATTGAAAACCGTCGTGTCAGTCTGTCCTTCTTTGTGAATTTATTAACATATAATATACCTTTACTTTCGCTGTTTTGGGGCCAGTGTTTAGTTAACCATATGCAGCCAAGTGCCAACAAGTCCAACCTAGTGCCAGTTTAGTCAAACCACGTGTCGGCGAGTCCAACCAGGTGCCAGTAATTAATCGTAGTCCAACCAGGCGGCCAGGTGTCAGATAGTATAATAAAACAAGCACTGGCTGTGGCGCATCCCAGGGATAAGGACATACTCTGTCACTCATCCTGGACCTAAAATGTTTATTTGCCATTAGTTAGCGGCACCCGCACTCTTTAAATCATATCGATTTTAAGTAGGCCTACCTGTCTTCAGTCTGCATGTCTGCTGCGCACTTCTTACTGGTCCGCAATGCCTAATCGCTAAAATCACATATGGATTATTCTCTACTCATTATTACTACTCTTATTCTTTATTCTCTAGGAATCCACTACATACGCACATAAGTTAAATCAATACAATACCCATTACCCATTATATCAGGACCTATACACATATCTGCAATACCCCCCCCCCCCCTCCCCCCTTCCACTGGGTATATATTATATCCTTCCATATTATAGTCATACTGGTGTGCAGGTCCTGGTATAGGCCTAGCAGGTTCTTTCCTACTCACTGGTATGTAAGCCGTGACTTCCGGATCTAATCCCAGCATTCGCGCTACCCTATCCCCTAAAATATCTCAACCAGCATGGCCTATAGTATTTTCAGTAAGACCTACAGTATGTCATGCAGTCTGAATGTAGTCCTCTGGACTGAAGTTGAATCTTCTTGAATATTCTGAGAACTCCTCCCCTGAGAACTACCACATCGTCAATCAGCAGTTATGTTCCAATGGGAAATTGCCTTCAATCCCCCATTATCTTCTCATCTTCTACCTCTTGGAATATTCTATACCCCTCCCCCGGTGTGTAATATACATCGCCAGGCTGAGTTCTTTCGGGGTAACAGCAATCTCCTGAAGTACAGCCCCACCGGTTCTCTCACCCCACTTCAACTATCAACGTTTTGTTGTCCATCCTATCTCGACACCTCTGGTTGCCCGTAGCAACGTTTTCTCGCTTACCCCTCTCGCCCCCCTTGCATCCTTTACTTCCAGCATTATATCTACATTCATGAGATCTCATTTCGAACTCCCAGATGAACCCTACTGTTCTCCTTCCATCTTCCGAATGGGTTCGACATTCCCTCGTTTGGCCATTTACGGTATGAGCGCCTTGTCCCCTACCCGGTTGTACGGCCTCGTAGATATTCGCTTACCCTCTATCCTCCTCATCCGCTGGGAGCCCTGGTTCACTTAACTCCCTGTGCGCATTCCCCACCGACATCTGTGGGGCATTTATTGCCCCAGGATTAATATTATTATTATTTATTAAATGTAATGTCGTTACCCCCCCCCCCCCCCCCCCCCCCCCATCCGTCCGGTTACACCAGTCTTGTGTTTGCCGTCCGGTCCCAGTAAGTGGGTTTAACAAAAGTTTCCATGACCCCTGGTTCTTCATAAATACTTCCCAAACCAGCCTCACTCTCTGATAAACCCAATTTAGCCAATTCTAATCGGCGCTTTTGTTTCACCTGATACTGCATTAACCCCCTCAACCAGGTATGCATATCATACCGCATTCTTTTACTGGCTATCCTCTTTCTCTATCCTCTCCAATACTCTGGTCTACCAATGTGTTTTCCCTCTCAACCCTCTTGGCTTCCCTCGCATCTCGCTCTTTACACTCGCTTGCTTTCCTCGCAGCCCTCTCTCTACACTCTCTCGCCACTTTCTCGGCCCTCTCTTTACATTCTCTCGCTAACTCTCTTTCCCTTTCTGACAACGCAGTCCCATCATACAACTGCCTTTCTAACTCCTTTTGGTGCAACGCTACCATGTCCAACTGACTCGCCATATCTATTTCTAACACCCTTCTTGCTTTCGCGGAGGATGTAGCAGACTTTTCGGTTGGGACGGACTCCCGTCGCCTGTCGGTTCTTATACTTCTATCATGTTTACTTGCGGTGCCCATGGTTCTACACGATGAACGACACCGAATTTGCCGGGTTTACCTCAGACTCGATGTCGTTCGAGCCCACCAATCCCACTAACTTAATCCCTCGCGTATCTATCAAATTATCTATCATCATCGTATCTATCAAATTTTGATGAAATCTAACCAAACTTGATACACATGTAGTCTCGCAAAATATTAGAAATTTAGTTTAGTTTAGAAATAATATCCGGTGGGTTTCTGGCAAAAATTCAGTAATACCTGACAGCCTGAATACCGGTACAATGCAGCAATGTGGCCTTTGGCAGTGTGGTCAGCCATTCCAGCATTCAGCATTTCCAGATGGCAAAGTACAGTGTATAAATCTGGTACCATGAGATACCTGTACTCAATACTGTACTGCTCACTGACTATTGCTGTTCGTGGTAGGCATACAGGCAATGCTGTCTAGACTGGTTTACCCTGCAATCACCGGACAGCTGAATTGCGATATAGCGACTATTCAGCCAACTCCACTGCTGCAGCAGCCATATCATGTACGGTATGATTCTAAGGTAATCTTATTAAACATGTTTTACATAATTTAATTGTATTTGTATGTTGAATGAAAGGAATCCCTTTTAATGTTGTCTTCATTTCCGGTTTCTGCTCATGTTTACGGTTTAATTAAGGACTAGGCTGCTACATATTGGTACGACCAAGTGACGGAACAATAGACCTACTGCCTATGCTGCTGTGCCTACCAACCAACGGGTCGGCAATGGCAACCATGGAAGTTTTTAAATTATGCTGACTTATAAGGACTGGTGGAAGTGTAACAGACTGACAGATTATCAGGTTGTAACAGCTGACCTTTATTTCATGTTCGGGTATCCACTACTGCAATACCCAGCAATGTGTTAGGAATTGTACTCAAACAACTCACCATCTAGGCCACCGCCTCTATCTGTAGTAATGTCATTGACAACTCCGACTTTTGGAGTATCGTTACCAGTACTGCACTAGTTCTACAGGGAAACTGGACTAACTGAGAAGCAAGGACTGGTGAATGCATGGAACTTTTTGAGTAGTTTGACTGTGGACTTCTATGACAACGATGACGATGCCAAGCTGCCAATGCAAAAGTTAATTTAAAGTGACTCACTCTACCATCACCCAGTGTCCAGCCACATTGCCCTAGACATGTTGCCCTTGACACTGCTCTGAGGTGCCGGGTGCAACAGCTGCACTGCCCCTGCTAACTTGTGCTCATGTTTATGTCGCCCCAAACTGCCAAATCTATGCAGCGTATTCTGTTGAAGGGCTTCAAACTGTACCCGTAATGGTAGGCGGATATACCAGTACAGAATCTATTCGAAGCAAGCGAAAGGCCTAAGTGAAGTGAGATCGGACGGATCATTCTATAGTTAACATATCGTGTTGGTGTACCAGCCAGCCAGTGGTGTCGGATAATATGGATAGGGACAGATGGGGGGGGGGGGAGGGACATTTGATGCAATAAAAATTCATCCTTCTCCAGGGGAAAGTGAATGCCAAACAGATCATTATTAAATTTTTATATTGACTTTAGCGGTGGCCGGACTTTAGGGGGGGGGGGACTTTTGGGGACGTAAAGTTTGGAAGCATATAACTTTGTGTGTTGTAATGATATTACTTTAAAGTAAAAAGTTTTAGATACAAAATTTATTCCTCTATCCAAATATGCCACACACTAATGCTGAAATATAATATTTATATACTATAATTATGTTTAAATTGATTTCAAATTTATATTAAATTGATTGAATTTTAAATTTCCCGCCTATAATAGTTCAGCAATAATATGACAGTTTCAGAGACAGGTCAGTTTACGAGTCATTTTCATGGTCATAAATAATAATATGAAAATTAATTTTTGTTTTAAGATAAAGAATAATAAATTTTAGGAAAAGTAACGGAATTTCACTTGCAATAAATGTGGTTTGGCTTTGAACCAAGCAATCAAATAAAGTGCGTCTCCAAAAGTCCCCCCCCCCCCCCCCCCCCGGTATGGATAGGGTTAAGGCTGGAGTGCAAATTTGTAGGCAATCGCTACTAGTAGTATACTAATAGTGTCTTTTAGTTTTTGGATGCGCTTAGGTAATCACTAGTGTTGTCAATGCAGGGATTTTTGATTTCTGTGATAGAAATCGACTTCGTTTGTGAACCAAAGAGATCTTGCTTAACCTTGGTATTTTTAGTTGTCGAGTTCTGTGAAGGGACATGCTCTATTTGATATCGTGGAAGCTGGAAGTCTGGAAAATTATAAGCCATTGTGCAAATTTGTAGGTAGGAATTTATAGAGTGCAAATTTTAAGTAGGATTGTTTCGTTGTGTATCTTTGTTTGTACCATGTTATTGTTGTTAACTGTGGGAGGCCACATCAATTCGTTAACCAGTTCTATGATTATTCTACCAGGGTAAATAAATTATAAGCCACAAGAATACTATAAGGCAGTGATTTTTTATGTCCTTTTATTTGACTTTTTTGTCCTCCTTTTTTTACGAATTGTGCATAATGACTCTTGTTGTCCCTTTAATGACTTTTGTTGTCCTTTAATGACTTTTTATGTATGTATTTATTCAAACTGTCAGACTGCTGATTTCTGGACTGTCAGACAGTGGATTTTAACATCCCTATGCCAAAACATTCAAAATTTGTTCATTTCTGGTCTGTCGGACAGTTGGTTTCACTATGCCTGTGCCAAAACATTCCATGATTACATGATTTATAGACTATGAGATAGATTTCCATATGCGCCTGTGGTAAAAGACTCTAAATTTAATAGTTTGTGGTTGTTGTCGATAATCGATTACCACATGACGTAGCAAAACACTCATTTTATACCCAAAAACAATTACCAATTGATGGAAAGGAGCAGGTTAAGGCCGGATTTTCTAACCAAAACAATAAACAGTCACTTTACCAAATGAAGGAAAGGAGCAGGTTACAGAGGCGGGCCTTTTTAACCAAAACAATAAACGATCATTTAACTAATTGAGGGAAAGGAGCAAGGAGCAGGTTACAGAGGCGGGATTTTCTAACCAAAACAATAAGAGCAGTCACTTTACCAAATCAGGGAAAGGAGCAGGTTACAGAGACGGGATTTTCTAACCAAAACAATAAACGATAACATTAGCAATTGAGATAAAGGAGCAGGTTACATAGGCGGGTTTTTCTAACCAAAACAATAAACAGTCACTTTACCAAATCAGGGAAAGGAGCAGGTTACAGAGACGGGATTTTCTAACCAAAACAATAAACGATCACTTAACTAATTGAGGGAAAGGAGCAGGTTACAGAGGCGGGATTTTCTAACCAAAACAATAAACGATTACTTAACTAATTGAGGGAAAGGAGCAGGTTACAGAGGCGGGATTTTCTAACCAAAACAATAAACGATCATTTAACTAATTGAGGGAAAGGGGCAGGTTACAGAGGCGGAATTTTCTAACCAAAACAATAAACGATCACTTAACTAATTGAGGGAAAGGAGCAGATTACAGAGGCGGGATTTTCTAACCAAAACAATAAACGATCATTTAACTAATTGAGGGAAAGGGGCAGGTTACAGAGGCAGAATTTTCTAACCAAAACAATAAACGATCATTTTGTACTAATTGAGGGAAAGGGGCAGGTTACTGAGGCGGGATTTTCTAACCAAAACAATAAACAGTCACTTTAATAAATGAAGGAAAGGAGCAGGTTACAGAGGCGGGCCTTTCTAACCAAAACAATAAATGGTCACTTTACCAAATCAGGGAAAGGAGCTGGTTACAGAGACGGGACTTTCTAACCAAAACAATAAACGATAATTTAACTAATTGAGGGAAAGGGGCAGGTTACAGAGGCGGGAATTTCTAACTAAAACAATAAACAGTCATTTTACTAAATGAAGGAAAGGGGCAGGTTACAGAGGTGGGCCTTTCTAACCAAAACAATAAACGGTAACTTTACCAAATCAGGGAAAGGAGCAGGTTACAGAGGCGCGATGTTCTAACCAAAACAATAAACAGTCACGTTACTAAATGAAGGAAAGGAGCAGGTTACAGAGGCGGGCCTTTCTAACCAAAACAATAAACGGTCACTTTACCAAAGCAGGGAAAGGAGCTGGTTACAGTGACGGGACTTTCTAACCAAAACAATAAACGATAATTTAACTAATTGAGGGAAAGGGGCAGGTTACAGAGGCGGGATTTTCTAACTAAAACAATAAACAGTCATTTTACTAAATGAAGGAAAGGGGCAGGTTACAGAGGCGGGCCTTTCTAACCAAAACAATAAATGGTAACTTTACCAAATAAGGGAAAGGAGCAGGTTACAGAGGCGGGATTTTCTAACCAAAACAATAAACAGTCACTTTACTAAATGAAGGAAAGGAACAGGTTACAGAGGCGGGCCTTTCTAACCAAAACAATAAACGGTCACTTTACCAATTCAGGGAAAGGAGCAGGTTACAGAGGCGGGATGTTCTAACCAAAACAACTGGTCAGCCGGTAGGCCTATCAGTACCGTATTTAAATGGTAGGCTACACAGTAGGCCTACACAGCAGTACCGGTGCCGGTACCCGTACTAAAATACCTTACCTGCTTATACCTACATTTGTACATGCATTACTACAAAATAGTGCTCTATATACTAATACCGGTACTGATAGCCTGAGAGAACAGCAGTAGAGAAACTGGTAGCATGGAACCTAATGGTAAATTTCTGGAGGACATCAAAAGTAAAAAAAAACTAATACCGGTACTGATAGCCTGTGAGAACAGCAGTAGAGAAACCGGTAGCATGGAACCTAACGGTAGATTTCTGGAGGACATAAAAAGTAAAAAAAAAGGACAAAAAAAGGATTTAAACGGACAAAAAAAATTACTGCGATACTATAAACTTTGTTGTACTACTTTGGGTTGGTGAAAAGGATAATCATTCATGGACTGCGTAAGCAAATGACCTGTCTCCAAATTATGGCGTAAATTCCCATGGTATAGCAATGGTGGGGGATTGTTTCTACTCCAATGTTGGGGTTTTCTGTTAAATCCTTCTACCCATGAAATAGTAGCTTCGATTTAGCAACCATGGCAAGTAGTTAGTCAAGTAGTCAAGTGCTGAGACAGATATAATGCCATTGTATTGTTTTTTTGTTATAGTATATTAGATCGTTAATAAATTAAAATATTTATTTAATTATTCCATTGTTCCCGTCTGTTTTTACATCAATTGGTACTGCTACTGTCCTAGAATCTATCAAGTTTATTATTTCAGAAATGAAGGTTTAGTTTTGATACGAATGGTACGAAGCAAACCACCACTAATCATGAATATATTACTGAACCATTTGGATATGAAAGAGTGGAAAATATTCATACAATTCAAATTCCAGATGACATATATGATATATAAAACTAAGTCAACCTGCTTCCCAAAAGACACAAGTTACCATAGGACCATATATCGTACAATCATTAATATAACATTATTCATCATACCACCGATTGGTTCTTTTTGTGATTACAATAAAACAATTTCTTCGATGGCATAAGGGATTAATTATTCAAAGGTGTAAACTTATTCCTCAGACTGAATACCAGATGGCAGAGTGACAATTAATCCGTTATGTCCAGAAAGAGATATATTCTACTGAGATAGAATGCTGCCTGAGAGGAGGGTCAATTAGGCCAGATAGCCCAATAAAGCTGCACCCGAGATATGATGATGGAGTACTTCGAACAGATACGAAATTAACTACTACTACTAAGTCGAGCGAACTCGGACAGTGGAAATGAGATCCTTCCAGGCTTCCCGATTCTCCATAGTTGTTGCAATTTCGTTTCTCACAAGCTCAGTATCCCTTTCAAGTTGATCTATATATGTTATGGCCGGTCGTCCGCGACTACGCTTTCCATGAGTTGGTTGCCAGAAAAGTATGACCTCATCTTTACTTCACCAGCAGTGCCCACTGAATCTTAATCTGTGTTCACAGAGGGTGGTTGATACAGGTGGTATTGTACCATAAAACTCGGCATTTGTCATGTGGTGTCTCCAGCTGATGTTTAGGGCTGCCCTTAGTAGTCTTGTGTAGCAACCATCAATTCGTTGTTCAAGTGATTTAATCACTGTACAGGTCTCACCCCCGTATAAATATACACTTTCCACTGTGGTTCGAAGGAACTTAGTCTTCAGGTGACTGGGGAGATCTGATTTCCAGATGGTATCCATTTTTGATAGAGTTATCCAAGCCTTTGCTTTCCTAACTTCTATGTCCTTTTTGCTACTCTCTATCCATGATCCTAGGTACTGGAAGTCGTCATCCTTCCTTAGTTGATTATTATCAATGGTTGTCAAGCTTCAATCAACATTAAAAGTCATGAATTCGGTCTTGGTAGCATTTATATGTAATCCAACCTCCTTAGCAGCCCTCTCCACTATATTTAGTAGAAGCTGTGCATCTGCTAGCGTATTAGAGAGCAGGACCATTGTTGTCATCTTGCCTTGTTTGTCATCCGCGAAGTCAGTGTCTGTGACTGTAGTTGCCGATATCTACTACTTCTGCGTTCTTGAAGTGTGAATCCCAGATCTTCACCCTTTGTGGCCGTCCTCATAGCGTAATCCAGTACAATTACAAATAGTAATGGTGCCAATATGTCACCTTGCAGTACGCCAGCCAGGATTGAGAAAAACTCAAGTTTCACCATCTGGTGAGAGAGTACCTGTGCTTCTGTGTCACAATATAACAATCCAATGCCAGCAACGATTACTTCTGGTATTCCATAAGCTCTTAGGATTTCAAGCATTTTACCTCTATGGATGGAGTCGAATGCCTTCTTGAAGTCCACATAAGTCATGACTGTGGGGAGATTCTTTGACTCAATTCCTTCAATCAGTCTCTGTAGTGCAAGTATCTGAGCTATTGTTGATCTACTTGGACGAAATCCATTTTGGCTCTTACGCAGTAGTTTCTCTATGTGAGGCCTAATCCTATATATAATCATTTTATTGTATATTTTGGCAGCTACCACAAGCAGACAGATCCCACAATAGTTTGTTGGTATACCGAGGTCTCCTTTCTTGGGGAAAGACTTTCAATTCAATATATATTCAATATAGTTTATTTTATCCTCAAATGAACAAGTAATACATATTAGATCAACATTCGCACCCCGGCACCATAGATGAGAATGATATTTCTTTGTGGATGAGAATATGATGATGGATGTTTTGTGACCAGGTGAGAGTAGCGGTGAATGGAAAATTGTTTAAGGAATGGATGGTATCAAAATAGCGAAGCTAGTAACCTGATACCAACCAGAGATGAGATTAATTATATTTTTACATTGAAATATGGTACTTGATTGATGGTGAGGGGGGGGGGGGGGGGGTGGATCAATAAGGTAAGTGGGTGGGGTGGGGGTTGAAAAGGGGAAATGGATAGGCGGGAGGAGGAGGAGGGCGGGGGAGGGGGGGGGGGGGGGTGCAATGCAAAATGAAATTGTAAATTAAACGAAAATTGATGGTTCCATATATATGTTCAGTAGGCATGATGGCCTATTTTCCGAGTGTGACATATCACTCACAAAGCAGCATTCAAGCGACGGAACTGGGTGTATAAAAGTTGCTATTTCTTAACATAAAGGCTTACTGCATAGATACGAGAAAGTTATGTTTTAAGTGTTTGGAGAAAGACGTTTTCGACATTTTAGATTTAATATTGGGATGGTGTTCCATACGGTGGGGCCTAGAAAACTTATAGATATCTGTGTAGATGAAAGACGGAAAAGTGGTGTGTAATAGTTACTGTAAGTAACAGAACGAGTGTTGTAGTTATGTACAGTAGAGGTTTTCGTAAAGAGAGCGCCAATGGTTGACGACTTAGTGATAGTGTTATTGTTTATATCATACATAATAAGTGAAATCTGATGCTTAAATAGGAGATGTAAGGGGAGAATGCCAAGGGATTTGTATAGCGGGCTATTGGAGGACCGAGAGTAACTAAAAGTAATACAACGTAGCAGTTTATTAATTTTTGTTCGTAGCGGTTTCAGAGTTGAAGTGTATGTACCACCCCACAAGACTATGCCGTAATGTAAATATGGGTGTACAAGGGTTAAGTAAAGTTGACGTAGAATTCGGAGTGGAAAAATGTTACGTAATTTATAAAATATTCCAGAAAATATTCCTAATATTCCTAATGTATGTGGGCTTTCCATGATAGTTTGCTGTCCACTAGCACTCCTAGAAATTTAGTAACGTTAGTCTGGCGAATGGTTTGCGACGAGATGTGTAGGTTTTGTAAAGTGGAATTGGCGGTGTTAGAAAATATAGTGTACTCCGTTTTTGAGATATTTAGTCGAGAGATTAGCTTTTGTTGACCTTTAATCCAAATTGGTGGTGGCTTTTCCCCTTTTTAACATCCGGTTGCAAACATTCAATAATGGTCTGTTTAGCACTCCTGTTTTCCATACCTTTGCTGGTATTTCATCTAATCCACTCGCTTTATTATTGGACATGCTTTTAATGCTTCTTTGGAGTTCGGCAGGTGTGAAGTCCCCTGTCTCTATAGGTAGTGTCTTGTCATTTGTCACTTGTCAGGTCAGGTATTCTAGGTCATTGATCAAGAAAACTTGCCACCTCCATGCAGCATAAAGGAGGTGCCACCTGTAGCTGCATAGACCTTATTACTAGGGCAAATCTGGTCCTGTAACTAGGACCCCCTTTGTTCTGGAATAAGGACGCCCTTGGTCCTGGATTAAGGACCCATATACTTGGCTGCAGGGGTATATGGCCTGACCAGGCAGATGGTGATCTACCAATGGCTGGTCAGGAGTAGAGTGTTCTCATGTCCACTCTGAGAGCACTTCACTGCGACCTGCACCTGGCAGCAAGGGTACAGGGCATGACCCAGCAGATGAGCTGCAACAGCCAATGGTGGGTCATGTGCGCCAGAGTAGATATGGGTGATGGGCCTCATATCTGACTCCATTGCAACACCCACCCTGTGGAATGGCAAACCAGGGTGCGGTATTTGCCCCGAGAGCTGACTCGGCAAAAAAGCACCCTCCAACCCCCACTATGGATTACATTAGCAATGCGGAGGTCCGGCCACTAGAGGCCAGTGGAATTACCGGACACAATCGGCCTCACAGGCGTCAGTTAACTCCTGACCGGCTGCCTGTCTCACCCCCTACTGGAGAGAGAGCAGCCAACAATTCTTTGAGTCCCTTTCCTGATGACCTTTCTGGCCCAAACCCTGGGTCACCAGGAAGGCCAGATTGTGATGGGGAGAGGGATTCTGGAGTTGGAGGTTACTCTCATGTTCCACCCCGACCAACAAAGCCATTGGTGAATCTGAGGCAAGTCACAAGACTAGCCTCAGTAAACACCCTAACACTCGGGTCCCCAATGCGACAAGGTGAGCTGACTGCCTTGGCAGATAAGCTTTCTCTTAGTGCAGTGGGTGTTCAAGAGCACCGAATGCAGACTGGACAGACTGATGAGGTTCTGATTAAGGACATGGGGGGCGGTTGGCGACTCGCCCTCACGTCAGCAGATGATAGTGGCAATGGTGGAATTGTTCTATTGATGAATCCAACTGCACATGCAGCATTGGATAAAATAGACCAAATCTCTAACCGCATCATCCGTTGCCACTTCTCATGTTCTGGAAGACTGGCTAAGAAATTTCCTAAGGTGTTTCTGATTGTGTGCTACTCTCCAACTAGTGTTGCCCCTGTAGAGGAGGTGGAAAATTTCTACCACAATCTACAAGCAGCTACTGATGGAGTGGATCAGCATGCATTCTTAACATTCCTGGGAGACTTTAATGCAAGTCTGCATCAATCACCTACATCGCCCTGGGTCTATAGCAATAGTGTTAACCGAAATTCTGTCCATCTTCAGGATTTTATCTCTGGAAATGGATTGTTTTCGGCTGGAACCCAGTTCAAGAAGCGAACTGGAAAGCTATGGACTCATAGTGGACCCAGTGGTCACAAGTCCCAGATAGACCATATTCTGTTTCGTAGGAAATACAGGAGCTCTATACAAGAATGTAATGCATTTACACTTCGACCCTTCTCCAGTGATCACCACCTTATTGTGGCCAAGGTAAGAAGACTTAGTCTGCGTGCTAGCAGAACAACGAAATCTGCCTTGCCGCGGCATGACTGGTCCTCTCTGTTGCAACAGCCAAGTGTGAGATCCAGCTTCACACTACAGCTGATCAACAGGTATGAGGCTCTTGCCTCTGAGGCGGCAGATCACTGTGAGGACTATACTGCCTTTACAGAAGCAGTTAAGTTAGCAGCTGCAGAAACAGTTCCTGTATACACTCGAAACAGGAAAAGGGCCCCCTGGACTGACAACAAAATTCAGAAGTGCCGAAATGACCTCTATACGGCGCAGAAAGAGTCCCGACTCAAACAGACTACAGCGGCCAAGAATGCAGTTAAGGCTGCATCTAGGTCCCTGAACAGGCAGTACTCTGTTAATCTACAGGAGCTAATAAACTAACAGGTTGATGCCATCAATGATGCTGACGACAGCAGGCAATCATCCCAGGCATGGAAATCAATCTATCTGCTTACTGGGCGGAATAGCCAACCAACCACCAAGGTTAAGGCTGAATCACCAGCCGATCGCCTCAATGGTTGGAAAGCCCACTTTGAAAAGCTCCTCAATAATGACAGGGTATTGCCTGATAACTTTATAGAAGTAAAAGTGTCTGCGTCTGTACTCCCAGATATTCCCATTGGCGATATCTCCTTTGCAGAAGTGAAGGCTGCTGCAAAGAGCATTAAGACCAATCGTGCCAGTGGAGTAGATGGTGTTCCTCCTGAGGTCTTTAAAATACCTGAGTGTTTAAAGCTCATCTATCCCATCATAGTAGATACATCATCATATGTACCGAACAACAAGAGTCCCACAAGAAATGAAAACAAATAAGTTGGTGCCAGTTCCCAAGAAGGGCAACCTAACACTCTATGGTTCTTTTCGGGGAATCTCATTGATCTCGATTGCTGCAAAGCTATACAATAGGATTCTATTAAATCGCATCAGGGATCCCATTGAGAGACTGCTCCGTGGAAATCAGAATGGGTACCATAAAGGTCGTGGGACCATGGAGCCCATTTTGGCACTTAGAAGGATAATTGAAGAATTATCAAAAAAGAAAGACAGGCATCTGGCTGTTATCTTTGTTGACTTCTTCAAGGCCTTTGATTCAGTCTCTCGCTCACGTATGTTCAGCATACTTTCATTATATGGGATTCCTGATGAAATTATTGCAGCAATCAGATCAGTATACGATGGTTCGACAACATTTGTGTCTACTGTTGACGGTGACACAGAACCATTTGAAGTGTTATGGGGCGTCCTCCAAGGAGACACACTTGCACCATTCTTGTTCATTATTGTGGTTGACTATGTTCTACGCATGTCCTTAGATCATCATAATGATGATGGGGTGATGATAACTCCACCTACTGGCTCCAGAAGTCGAGGAAATCCTGCCAAGTACCTAACTGATCTAGACTTTGCTGATGACTTAGGAGTACTCTCAGAATCATTAGAGGGAGCCCAACGGCTCCTCAGCTCATTAGAACATGCTGCTTCTAGTGCTGGTCTTTTTATTAACTTCAGAAAGACCGAAATTCTGACCGTTAACTTTGAAAGTCCTCAGCAAGTCTCTGATCGGATGAGCATAAGCTCAAAGGATGGTATGCTTGAGCATGTGGACGGCTTCTGTTACCTGGGATCATGGATCCGGAAGTCAGGTGAGGACCTTCGAATACGTAAGGGAAAGGCATGGGCAGCCTTGAATAGGCTTCCAGGATTTGGAAGTCAACGAGAATTAATCGGAAACTTAAGGTCCGAATATTTAGAGCAGCAGTAGTTCCAGTACTCCTCTACGGGAGTCCATGCTGGGCTCTAACTGCTGAGGACACCAAATCTCTGGATGGCACATTCACAAGAATGCTACGCCGGGTTCATTGTGTCAAGTACAATGCACACATCTCCAACCAGACACTATATAACATTGGAGGTGTCTCATTGGTTCCCCCAAGCTTGACAGTAGAACAAAATCGCCTCCGCATTGCAGGACATTGCTTTCGCCGTGAGGACCAGCCAGTGCATAATCTTGTACTTTGGCAGCCTCATGGAGTGAATAAGCATGGTGGACAGCCCATGACTTTCTTGAGACGCATCTTAAAGGACACTGGTCTTAAAGATGCGGATGATCTAGCAAATGTCATGGGTGATAGGGAGTTGTGGCGGTGCAATTTTGTTGACAAGCCGGTACAGCATTCTTAAAAATGCAGCTGTAATGCAGCATGCCGATCCTAGTAGTAGTCTTGTCATATATTTTCCTTGTAGGGCTGACCTCGATGTTTGGTGGCTGCCCAAGCAAGTTGATGAAGTGATTTTTGTGATTTTTTCGAAATTCGAGTGCTATTCGAGATCTCGATTCGATGATTCGAGATTAACTAGAGCTCCATTAGACTCTGAGACCAAGAATCCTATTATCATTCCTGGGAAGTCACCATTAGCTCTACTCATAGTATGGCACTATCATGAAAGAAATCTACATTCAGGACAGAACTGGCTTACTGTACATTTCAGGCAGAGGTTCTGGATAACTGGGATTAATACAATAACTAGATTTTTCAAGATTTTGAAGCATTGTCTAGTATGTAGACATTACCTGGCACTACCACTAACTCAGAGAATGTCAGATTTACCATCCGAGAGAGAGAGACTGTTATGGACCATTCTCCATGTTTCAAGGGAGGACAACTGTCAAGTGCTGGGGAGTTATTTTTACCTGTTTTAGATCAAAGGCAATATATTTAGATATAGTACATAATGAAACTGGGTATGCATTCATCAATGTGCTACGCAGGTATGTTACACAATGTGGAAATTAAAAATGATGTATAATGATAATGGAACAAACTTTGTAGGTGGTTAACGAGTCTTACGGGAAACTGTTTTGGAATGGTTCCAAGAATCCAATTTACAGCGATTTCAAGACCATTATGCAATAGAATGGCGTTTTCAAACTCCAGTTGCACCACACACAAGTGGTGTATGGTTAACCCTATTAGTACCGGGCTATAAAATGCTGTACAAATACCGGGAGGGGGTCATATTGACCCCCCCCCCCCCCCCCCCCCCTCTAAAATCTACAAATATTTACGAAAACGTCTGATTTTTTGTTTGTACGTAGGTATCACTTGTCTGGATCCGACCGAAAAAAAAAATTTTCGAAAAAATGTACTGGAGTGGTTATATTGCAGCACCAAAATTACAAGTAGTGCACAATTTTCACAAAATTTGAAAGTTACATTTTCGGCTAATTATTTTTCAATACAGGTTTTCTGGGGTGCAAAAAACATTGGAAAATATTTAAAAATGATATGATTACTATAAATGGCCGTTTAGTCCTCTCTGCGTAGGAAAAAAATGAAAAAAACAAGTAACCAGCACTTTTCAGGTAGAACACAAAATTTTTAATTCACTTATACGATGCTATAAATTCACATTTTCAGGTTTTCGATTGCGCTGATTCTAATGGAATTCCTTTTTAATATGCCAGATCATTGATACTTGTATTTTTCGGCGTAATTTGGCAAATTTTGGTGCTAGCACCAAATTTCGTACCCATCACCAAAAAGTACAAGTTTGCGATGTCCAGTGCTGTTTTTATGGATTCCATCGGATTCAGGACCCTCATAAACCCGTATAACGCAAGAAACAAGGTGATACTATCTCTGATAAATTTGCATATTTTCCAAAATTTGGTGCTGGCACAACAATTTTCACCCACTGGCGAAAAATACCAGTTTGAGAACTTTTATGAAATTTTTACTGATTCCATTGAATTCAGAACCATCACAAACC
Source organism: Nemertoderma westbladi (assembly GCA_032718475.1). Taxonomy (NCBI): domain Eukaryota; kingdom Metazoa; phylum Xenacoelomorpha; order Nemertodermatida; family Nemertodermatidae; genus Nemertoderma; species Nemertoderma westbladi. The sequence continues at coordinate 35,295 of JAUCBJ010002452.1, forward strand.
CGTACAACGCAAGAAACAAGGTGACACAATCAATTGATATATTTGATGGTTTTCAAAATTTGGTGCTAGCACCACATTTTGCACCCACATCCGAAAAATACAAGTTTGAGATGTCTAGTTCGATAATTATTTATTCCATTGAATTCAGAACAGCCATAAACCTCTAAAACGCAAGAAATAAATTGTCACAAGCAATTTTATCTATCGAATGAATTTTCAAAATTTCGTGCTAGCACCAAAATTTGCACACAGCACCGAAAAATACAAGTTTGATACGCTTGGTGCAACTCGTATATATTTCATCGAATCCAGAACCCAAAAAACCCCAATTGCGTAAAAAACAAGTTTCAAACAATCAATTTACAAAATTGACATAATTCAAAATTTGGTGCTGGCACCAAAATTTGGCACCCACCGAAAAAAACAAGTTTGAAATTTCTAAATCAATTTATATGAATTCCATCAAATTTTTAACACCAAAAAACCGGTGTAAATCAAAAATACAGATGTTACAATTCATATTTAATGAAATGTAATTTTCAAAAAACGTCTCAAAAAAAGTGCCAAAAATAGGGTTAAAAAATGGTCTATAACTCGAAAAGTACCCAATATTTTTGAAAACGGTTTTCACTACTAGGAAGACAATAGATTTTTAGGAAAAGTCAAAAAATTTCAGATTCCCAACTGCGTTTGCGATAAGAATTATAATAACAAAACCACGGGGGGGGTCATATTGACCCCCCCCCCCCCGGGTTTAATAGGGTTAAAGGAGCACTAAGAATCGCAATAGGTGATACACATCACAGAAGACTCTTTAAGAACAATACTCTGTGAAATTGAAGCGACATTAAACAATCGTCCATTAGTGCCAATCAATAATGATTCTACCAGAGGATTTGTTTTCAGAACAGCATCTACGGATTGCAGATTGAAAAAGGGCACAGGTATCATCTGCTCACAGGTGGCGTGTATGGCTAAAACAATATATAATAACTTTGAGATCACGAATGAAATGGCACTCAGCTAAGAGGAATATAAGAAAAGGTGACCTTGTATTATTAGTAGAAGGAAATTTTGATAGAACAAGATGGCCTATGGCTCGAGTGGTAGAAGTTCATCCTGGAGAAGATGGAATTGTTTGGACTGTAACTGCTACAGCACGTGGTACACACCAGCGACCAGTATCCAAACTATGCCCTCTCGAGAATTGTGATGATGAATAACAAGACCTGGTATGGACGATAACAAGTGTAACTAGTAAATTAAGAGTAAAATAAGAGTAAATTAAGAGTAAATTAAGATTTTCCATAACAAGGATAAACTATATTAAAAATGATGTAAGAAATATGAAATCAAACATCACCAATGGATTATGACTCTGACTCTGACAATAGATTCTAGAATTATGACAAGATTTACTAATATTATGGTATATCATAAACTATCAATAACAAATGGCCACAGGAAATTTACTCTCTTGACACTTCATTATGGAGATGTGGAAAGCAAATGTATGATGTGGGTAAGGGATGTCAGGGAAAAGGATAGGAATGACGAAACATGAAACATACTAGATACTGTAATACAATGAATCTGATGAAAGATGACAGCAATGTATCATAATTAATAATGGTATGCTTATTAGGGCGGTGCGTTTTTTACTTTTTTTCGATTTCATTGTTCTACCGGTGCACAAAAGTTGCCAAATGGTAAAAAAATAAGGCAAAAAAAATTTCTTTAAATTTCATCATATCTTCACGGATCCCAAGAGGGTTGAAATTTTGAGCCATTGCGATGCGCCATAATTAAATTTATAGCAATATAACACATTAATGCAAGATCAATGACTCAAGAAAGAACTTCCTACATGCATCAAATGGGTCCAAACTTAGTTAGATACCAACATTTTAATTTTTGGATCAAGGGAACTAGTGCCACAGGCACATGGACAGAACCTACCATTTGGCTATAGTGGGGATAATTCTCAATTTTCGCGATAGCCAATTTTGATTTCTCCTACTGCATTAATATTATGCTCATTAGAACCGCAATGTCCGATTTAGTGGTGGTAGACACCTTCAAAACAAACGTAGAGCGAATAGTTCTTGAGATATCGCAGAAAATGTGAAGTACGGCACAAGTCTACATTACCGCCTTGATGTGATATGGACAAATACACAATAAATGATATTTTGAATTATCTCAAGGAATCAAAAAATAGACACATCACAGAAATGATCGATATAGTGGGTGAAGACACCTTCAAAATAAGAGTAGAGTCATTAGTTCTTGAGTTATTTTACAAAATGTCAAGACTATGTCCACCAATTACTACTTGATATTGAGTTGACCCATTCCACACATTTTGTACAAAAACTATAGTGAATTATGTACTACTCTTTAATTTTGAAGGTCTCTGTATACACTAAATCAATTTGTTGCAGTGATGTGTATATTTTTGATGCCTTAAGATAATTAGAAGTAACATTTTTGTATATTTGTCTATAAATCATCAAGGCAGTAATGTTGACATGTGCCAAAGTGTGTTTTTGTACAAAATGTGTGGAATGGGTCAACTCAATATCAAGTAGTAATTGGTGGACATAGTCTTGACATTTTGTAAAATAACTCAAGAACTAATGACTCTACTCTTATTTTGAAGGTGTCCTCACCCACTATATCGATCATTACTGTGATGTGTCTATTTTTTGATTCCTTGAGATAATTCAAAATATCATTTATTGTGTATTTGTCCATATCACATCAAGGCGGTAAGGTAGACTTGTGCCGTACTTCACATTTTCTGTAATATCTCAAGAACTATTCGCTCTATGCTTGTTTTGATGGTGTCTACCCACACTAAGTCGGCCATTGCGGTTCTAATGAGCATAATAATAATGCCGTAGGAAAACTAAAAGTTGTCCATCACCAAAATTGAGAATGATCATCACTTGCGCCAAAGAGTAGGTTCTGGTCATGTGCCTGTGGCACAACTTCCCTTGATCCAAAAATTAAAATTTTGGTATCTAACTAAGTTTGGACCCATTTGATGACATTTGATGCATGCAGGAAGTTCTTTTTTGAGTCATTGATCTTTCATCCATGTGTTATATTGTTATAAATTTCATTATGGTGCATCGCGATGGCACAAAATTTCAACCCTCTTGGGATCTGTGAAGACATAGACATGAGACGACGAGACGTGAAGACATTTGCCTTATTTTTTTACCATTTGGCAACTTTTGTGCACCGGTAGAACAATGAAATCGATTCGACATCAAGGATCTAAGGCCGTGTATAAGATCCAAAGTCTCACAACTAGATAGAGCCCAGGATCTAAGTTCGTGTCTAGGATCTCAGGTAGCACCCCTGGTTCCCAGCCGAGTTCCCCTAGAAACTAATATTATTGCTTTTCACAGCTGGTTTCAGGTGGTTTCAGCTGGTTTCAGGTGGTTTCAGCTGGTTCAGTATTTTAGTTCGTACCATTAATGTGGCTGTTTCGGTGGTATTGCTTTGTGGGTCCAACCAATCATGCGTCATAGTGCTGTGGCCAATGTACATATGTATGTATTTATGTTTACCAAAACAATTTGTAGAGCAGTAATCCCATCCTCCCATCGGCATCGGTTCCACGGCATTATTGTGGTTAAAATTTGAGACAGTAGCACACCAATAAGAATTGGGGTTTACAGGATGCTGAATACATTCATTGTTAACAACTGAGAAATACACGAAGGGAAATGCACAGAATTGTCCACCTTCTGTTGTACAAGCGTTATCTGTAACACATAAAATTTACGTCATAGACAAAAGTAGACATGAACATTGGCTAAGTTTATATTAAATATTTATAATATTGGCCCGTATGCCTAAAACACTTACGACAACGATAGTAACTTTTTCCGATCATACCATAATTGGTATGTATATCGACTTTCGTTACTTTCCAGTATTTTCGGTATCATTACCGATACCTGGCGATCGACGCTACGTAGTGAGTAATGCTATATGTAATGGTTATTTACTTATAAAGTATATAAAAATTGGAACAATTGGAACAACGAAAACAATTGGATTCAGCTGGAAACTTCTAGAAAAACCTACAGTAGATCCATCAAGTTGGCAGAAAACTATAATAAGTAGTTGGCTATATTTGTTCTGCGACAACATTGCTTCTGCACATTATATAAATAAATTTATTACTGTATACTCTGAAAGAGAGCGAAGCGAGCGTTAAAATGCCTACAACGGGAAAACTCAACACACGAGGGCAGAATATCTGATTTTTGCTAAAGAAAATGAGTGGAAAATAGTGTTTTCTGTTACGTTTTTATATGAATATATTATATTGTTTTTTTTTGAAAAAAGTATCACGAGCGATATCACTGTGTTCTTTGATTTCTTAGGCAGAAGTTGCCGGTCCTTCGAATTACCACAAAACAACCCAAAGACCCAAACTAGTTCAAAAATACCCAAAAAACAGTAACCTGATCCGTTTTGGGGTGTATTCTGGGGTATTTAAAGTAATTTTTAAATTTTAAATAATCTTAAATAATCTTTAAATATCTTTAAATAATCTTTAAATATCTTTAAATAATTTTAAATAATTTAAATAAACGTTTTTAAATAATCAACATTGTTTTAAATCTGCAGTTAAATCTCACCTCCGTGTGCAATGTAAAAATGGGTTCAATAGTCCTACAGTAAGTTATTAGTTGATTAATTATTTACAATTTATACTGTAATTACGTTTTATATTAAATGATATATAACGTTATATATATTATATGTACATTACATCTTTATCGTTGAGTCGGGCATTGTCACGCTCTCGGTAAAGTTGTACATGTACATAGTGTAATTACGTTTTATATTGGTTTTAGGTTAGCGTAGTGTTATATTGTATTTGTAACCAAGTAACATAAAGGACCCTCTTGGAAATAAGCTGCAAAGCTTTAGGGGTAATCCTATATGTTATGTTGGACAATACCTTTATACCGGTACATTGTTTGGTGTATTTGTTATTGTTTTTACATAATGTACAGTATAAATAAATCTATCTATCTATCTAATTCGTAGGACCCTAATCTCCCAAAAAAACGGGATAATTCCTGGCCTAATTCAAAACCCGGTATTATAATTGAACAGTAAACACAGTACAAATGGTTTGACATTTATCTAAGTTCTGGTAATCCCTTTTTACACATTGCAATCTACACCCTGTCAGCCTGTCTGTAACTGTCGAAATTCCGTACCGGTCCCGGTATAAACAATTTAGTTTCATTTTCTTAATGTTTGAGCTATATTATGAATTACAATTAAAAAATTATTTTTTTTAATGTGACGGGATCCGATTTGGCAAAAGATCCCGAGCGGTGTGTGTGTGTTTCGAGTCTTATGGATAATACGCGTTGCCGCGTTTGCTGGGCTAATGAAAGACTGAGGTGAAATTGAAATACCGAAGGCTGGTAAAATAACTGAGTTTTAGTTATTGTTGTTCATAATATCAGATAAGCAGTCAGTTTAATACCATGATAGCAGTAACATTAACAGCGACGACGATGGTTAAAAACCGTCTGACTTCTACACTCAATGTAGCCAACTGAGGTACAATCAACAGAGTAACGGTTATATATATTATATGGGATACACATACCTACCTAGGTTTGGCCTACCAATGAATGCGCGATAATTGATGGAAAGCCGCCCTATCATTGGTTGATCTATTCTCCAGCCAATCCCTATTTTCCCCTGGCCCTGTGCTAGCTTCCCCCTGAGATGAGCTAATGTGCTGGCATCTCTCTCTCTAGCCGGCAATGTATATTGCTTTGGTGCCCTTGGTATGCAATATTATATTGGTAATATCGCATATCCAATCATGATTCGTAAATCATGCCTTTGCCCATTTTCCACTGGGTGGTGAAGCGAATTGGATCCGCTAACATTAAATTAGTTAAAAAAATACTTTTTTTAAACTAATTTTCAAAAAAATTTGTTAACAAAAGACTTTTTTTAACTAATATTGTGGAAATTAGTTAAAAAAATTTAGATTAATTAACTCAATTTTAAAAATATTAGTGAGAAAAAGAGCCTTTCTCAAATAAAATTATAATTTGTCTCCCTATTTTGTGTATATTCGAGATGAAAAGTAACTATATAAATAAATAAACATTAAATAAAAGCTTTATTTAATTAAGCTTCCGTGCTACTGTATAATGTGACAAGAGGTTTTTCCACAGGCAGTTATACTTTAGAATATGAATGGATACGCGAAAAAATTGTTGGGCTAGAAACAATCAAATAAGGTGTAACAATGTGCCCTGAATCGAGTGGCGGTTTTCGGATCGGAAGAATCGGAGTTTTTTGTAAAAACACGCGGAAACGGTCGAAATTGCGGGTTTAAATAAGCCCGGGAAGCCAGTTTTGAAAATCGGCTATAATTGGCTGCTACATATTTGACGTCACTAGGTACTGGAAGTCGTCGACCTTCCTTAGTTGATTATTATCAATGGTTGTCAAGTTTCCATCAACATTAAAGGTCATGAATTCGGTCTTGGTAGCATTTATATGCAATCCAACCTCCATAGCAGCCCTCTCTACTTTATTTAGTAGATGCTGTGCATTTGCTAGCGTATTAGAGAGCAGGGTAATGTCATCCGCAAAGTCGGTGTCTGTGACTGTAGTTGCCGGATATCTACTACTTCTGCGTTCTTGAAGTGTGAATCCAAGATCTTCACCCTTTGTGGCCGTCCTCATTGCGTAATCCAGCACAATTACAAATAGTAATGGTGCTAATGTGTCACCTTGTAGTATGCCAGCCAGGATTGAGAAAAACTCAGTTTCACCATTCTTTGACTTAATTCCTATACTATAACATAGTTACTATAACAAATTGTAACAAATTTATACCTAATTAAAATAACTCCAGTATTCAGCCCAAAAGAACTAATATCATTCATACATACATTTCTACATTATTGTCCTGCATTTTGGGTAACCTAACAGTGACCTAAAATGCCTGACTAACTTTAGGGGATAATTTAATTTAATTTAATTCGGTCTTAGCCGACAATATAAAAGAGAATTGCACAGTAAATGTTATTCACGTATGGCAAATTAAGTAAAAACGATAATTAGGACAATTAACATGGTTAAAAAGAGACAAAATTCAAAATATCACATATCGAATGTCTCATTAAAATCGTCATAGCGGTAGTTATATACGGTTCATTAGATCAAGTCAAAGTATTGTCGGATGCAATTATGTTTATTGTCGAAAGATATTGCACTGTTGTCATAGCAATATTAAAATAATCATAAATAACCAAAGTGAAGATTATACAAACTAAAACGTGTTCAAAATGGGCCATTATAAGGGTCATAAATTGTTCCATTATTATACATGTAAATTTATAAAATAGCTGTAGGAGGGAACATTGTATGTATTGTTAACTTGTATTTACGGGAAGCAGAGATAGAAAAGAATGGCAAGATATTGATGGGTTGTTTTTGACCCCATTGTACCCCAATGTACCATATACTTATAATATTTATATATAACAAAGCCACTGAAGCTTAATTAAAATTGTTGCTATTTATTTTGTAAAAGTTACTAACTTGTATGAACATCAGTTGGTGTTGGGGTCATTGTTGTATCATCGTCTATATCTAAAACACAAACCAAATGTGATTTATAAGAATCTCATTATATATTTAAAGTACATTTAATACATTAATATTTGTACTTATTCATACTTGAGTATAATTGCAGCAACATTCAGACACCATTCTAAAGTTGGAGCAGTAGAGAGTTCAATTTCTAGAGAGTTGAATTGAGGCAAATTGATGGACAATTGGCCATCACTGATTCACAGATTGACCTACAGCAAGGCTGAGTGCACAGAAGTATACAGTAACGACCATCTGGCAAAGTTTGTCATGATCTGAAACTGGCAGAGGATAATTCCATCCACTTTGCTGTTGACTTTGACACCCTTTGAATTTCTCATTTTATTTCATAGATGATTTTACAGCTACCATTTTCACTGGAACAACAGTAAACTGTCTGTACTATTAATTGCTAAGCCTAATATTTTATACAACATCAAATTCTATAGCATTCCATGATGCCATACTTTATCAATGTAATGCAACAGTAGAATGCAGGAATGAGTCTTCCATTTTATTTATTCATCCTTAAGGTACAGACTGGCAAAACTACTTATGACCCAGATGCCCACAGATTAAACATGTAGCGGACCAGGCTGGGCAGTTATCCTTAGTAGATAGAATGCATTTTAATGGAATGATGCAGGAATTGGAGGATAGTTTTATTCATCTTCAACTCAGAGTTGGAGTGTCG